>PVKE010007407.1:0-50820 GCA_004027555.1 Craseonycteris thonglongyai | reverse complement strand
TTCTAAATCTGACTGGGGCAGGTAACCTTTCTGACTGTTTCTTTGCACTTCCTTTGGCTGACCCCCCTCTGGTGGCTGTCCCTCTCTGTCAAACCATCAACACCTCTGGGCCCTCAGCCCCTCACCCTCATTAAGGGAATCCCCTTATTTCAGGACTGACTCACCGAAATCTCTCTCTGCTATGTCAGCTTCTCTTCCCCCATGCCCTTCTGCAATCTGACCAGCACTGTCTAACCAATGATTAGCACTGGGAGGAGACTTCTTCTGATGTAATCAGACCCTCCTTAAAAGCATCAATGCCCCCTCCAACTTCCCTTGCATCCCATAACCCTGGTTCCTCAACTTCCTTTTTACAGTCAGGGAAAATTTTTCCTACTTGCAGCTCCACCCTCAACCCAAGGGAGGAAGGTCATCTGCTTCCCAGTGGTTGTGGGCATTTCTCTGGCTTCCTCCTTTGTCACTACAGGCAAGGCGGAGGAGCCCTGGGACACATCCACAGCCACATGCAGGGAGTCTGAATCGCTATCAACCAAATGCTTCTCCATCCATATGCTCACTCCTGGCCTCTGACCTCCCTTCGTCACCCCTGTCTAGCAGGAAGTAGCTTGAGACAGAACGATGCCCCTTTTATACCTTTTAAGGTCGGAATGTAAGGTCGGTGGGCCTCGGGGGCCCGGGCAAATAGGATGTGGCAAAGGGGACTTTCCAAGTGGCTGTAACCTGCCTGGGAACTTTCGAAGGCGGGACTTCCGTTGGCCACCTGATCCACCTCCCCCCCACCCCAGAGCCCTATATAACCCCCTCACTCCCTTCCCAGCGGGCGCATTTTTTGGCCTCCATCTCCTTTCCATCTCCTTTCCGGGGGCCCAAGAATGTCGTCAGGAGCCTCCCCCCCTCCCAATAAAGGCTCGCATTTGATTAGCCACTCGATCTCCTGTGTCGCTTCCTTACAATGATGAATGTGCTGAGTGTATATAGTATGAAACAAAGTTATAGTTCTACATTGATTTTAATTTCAAAGCTCTTTATCTTTAACCAATGGTCTGTTATGAATATAATATAAACAACACATGATAAATGCACTGAAAACTATGTAGAGGTCAAATCCGTCTTGGTGACAAGGGAATTCACCTTTCTACTGACAAAATGCTTGAGTGGCTGAGCCTTGAACTCACTTATCTCCTCTTAAAAAATAAACAAGAACTTACTGAAAACATTTGGAGGCTTTCAATTGTGTTCTTTTTTAAGTAAAAAAAATATACATAAAAAATCATTTTATTAATTTTTTAAAGTGGAAATTTATGTAGAGACCATTACTCCTTCAATATGAGGAACTCAAAAAGAATTTTATGAGTGTGGGGGTTCCCTTCTGATGAGGGGAGGCTATCATCATCAGTTGGGGTCAGTGAGGAGACTGGGTGGTGCTGGTGGAAGGGATGGGAGCACTGATGTCACCGATGTGACATGTGCATGTGCCCCCAGATGTCTGTTTGACAGACTAAAGTATAGGAAGATATAACAATGTAGCCAATATGTGTGAGACACCAATTTTATCTGGAAGAAAAAAATTATCCTTTATGAAGACAAATACACTTATATTATAAAATAGAAAACAGTATTTCTATGAAATTTCAAGGGAAAATGTGGCATGCCAGGTCTACTAGAGGCTGCCCAGTTCAGAGCACATTAGTGCAAAGGGAGATTTCATGAGGAAGGGATTGTGAGGTGGGACAAATCTGGGTCCAAAATGCATCCACTTTACTGACTAGACAAGTTACCTGACTCAACCAGATCTCAGGTTGTTCGTTTGTAAATGGGATTACCTCCTTTTTCTCCAGAAATACTTCCTACTCCACTCCAACCCATTTTAGGTTTCAGGGGTGGAGTTTCTAAGAGTAGGGATAGCTAAGAAGTTTTTCACTTGACTATGAGATGACAAAAATGATGACAGTGTCAGGGAGTGGACTGAGCTGAGAACTGAGTGAGAAAACATTGTTCAGGAGGGTAAAAGGTGGGGATGCCAGAATATCTCAGTGGCTGAGCACTTGCTTGCAACTGTGTGGCCCAGGGTTCAATTCCCAGCCCCAACCAGTGCAAACCCCATGTGTTGAACTTCGGAGCAACAGGTTACTGCCAGGATTGCTCGGTGGTTGCTCCCTAAGTGAGAGGCCACTAATTTGGTTCCCAACCTGCGTGGCCCCTGCCCACCTGTGTGGAATAAAACTATGTCACAACTAAAGATGTGGAGACTGCTCTGGGCCTCCCCCCTTCTCTCTCTCTCTCACCTTCTCTTAAACAATAAAGTAAATCTTAAAAAAAAAAAAAAAAATAGGGAAAGGGAAAGGCACCCAAATGAAGGGATCCAGAGGCCTAAGAACTTACCTGACCACTTAGAACCAGAAATAAATAAAAAGGCAAAGCTATAGCATAGACTGTGAATGTGAGGGGCAGAGCATCACTACCCAGAACCAGCCATTACACACCTTTTGCCCTACCAGGGGTTGCGAACTTATGGCACACATGTCCAAAGTGGCACGCGGAGCAATTATTTCGGCACGCGGAGCTGTGAATACCATTTAAAAAATTATTGTTTATGCTCTTATAGACATAAAAATAATCAATACCTCTATCTCCATTGATGGGTTGGCACGTGAGTCGAGTGAGTATCCTTTTATTTCATAAACTTTGGCACTCAATTGCCAAAAGGTTCGCCACCCCTGCAGGCCTTTGGGAAGCAGCAGGTAAGTGGGTGGGCTGTGCCTGAAGCAGATGATGCAAAACAGCAACCCAAGGGCCAGATCTAGCCCACACGTGTTTTGTTTGAGCCACAGAGAATTTTTTTGTGTGTATATTTTTTAAGACAGAATCATTTGACTTTATTTAAAAATCTAAAGTATTGCCGTGAAAAATAGATTTTGTCATAGTCTCTGCCAGTGTCTCCCCATTACTGAGGAGCTACCAGTTTTGATGGTACCAATTTTTATACTGTTTCACTTCACTCACTTCACTTATTTATCTTGCCTGACTGGCCTGAAAGGCATTTAATTTTTGACCCTTAGTTTAAAAGGACAGGAAAAAAATAGACAGGGTGAATAATCTCTTAGGTTTGCCTCAAAGATCATCTAAGATAATATATAAAATTCCTGGGCAAAGCTAGGCAAGTGTTAAATGTTCAATAAATGTAGAATCCCCTCTTTTCGTTTTCTAGTCACCATTCGACTCAGGTGTATTTCTGAGCTGGCAAGAAGTCTTCGACTTGCACAGGGAAAAAGAGAGGTGCCCGTCTTTAAGCATATGGGGGCTGTCCAGAAGGCATCTAGCCATGTACTATGAAAAATGGAGGCATTGTGGCCAGAGTTGGCATCTTACAGGAGAGGCAGGCAATGTCCTTGTGTTTGGCTGTCAGGTGAACGGCCACATTCACAATGATTAAATACTTCTTGGTGGTGGGTCAGGATACTAGTGACCTGGAGATGACATCCAGTGGAGTGTGTTGATGCCAGATAAGCTGTTCAAACAAAACCTTGTTTAGTCTAACATTCACCTTGAGGTTGTCCACCTTCCAAGGGAGTAGAAGGACAAATATTAAGTGGAAACTCAAAATTTCCAGACTCACTATTTTCTGGTTGTCATTGGATTTTGCACTTTGCTTGAGCCAGAGAAATGAAGGAAAGATTACCCTGGGCTCTGAGTCTGCTTTAACACATGAAGTCATAACTGTAATTATCCCTATCAGAGGAGTCGCTTTTAAGAAAGAAGTAATATACTACATCAACCCCATCTAAAGAACTCTGGGGATAAAGGAGCTCCCCAGAATCTCAACAAGTATGAGATGTATTTCTTTCAAGTCTGATATGTGGCAGTGAAGGGTTTATAAAATTAAGAAGAAACAGTGACAACAATAGTCTGTGAATATTATTTACCTCTAGAATTTTCAAATTTCCTAAAACAATAGACCATCATAAAGCTGTTAACAAGGTCTTTACATGTCTCAAGTTACGAAGTTTGTAAATGCAAGAATTTCCTCATCATGATACAGTTCTGCTTACTTGATTATTTCTGTTCCTAGATAACTCCTACATAATTTTAAGGAGAAAATGCTTGCATACCACTGTTTTAGAATATCTAAAAACATGGTAAGACCAGTAATTAAAATTTTAACATAGTTTTTATGTATAATACCTTCTGATAATGTCACATACTTGCAATACCAGTGATTCTCAAACTGTAATGTACATAAGGATCACCAGAAGTAGTGGTTTGCTGTTCAATGTCTAATAAGCAGCAATCCGAGGGAGAACAAAAAGCTCCGAACTTTAGCATTTGCTGACTTCATGATATAAATACAGCTACTCCTCACTTCACGACCTGCCTATTTAACAACTGCTCCAACTTACGACCAGTTCGCCAGCACGGAGAATTGCCTTTCTCAGTCTGTGTGTGTCTCAGGAATCCCCTTTCTCAGTCTTTGTCTCATTCCCACAATGGATTAGTATTCACTGCACAAAGCGTTCACAATCATGCAAGACTACTTATTTTCAGTATAATATTTTAGAATTTGATTCGATCCTTGAAACTTTTTTTCAGGCAGGTTATTTTTGTGAATAATATTAGTACAATAAATACTTTCTATTTATGGAATTAGAATTAGACCTCTGAGCCATGGTATTTTTGTAAACAAATTCATTTCTAAATATAGGCATGGGATAGATGGGTTGTAGACTCTTCAGAAGAAAGTTTAAACTCATTGAGTAGCAAATTGGAAGTCCTTTATTTAAATTTAAACTTTTCTGCTTCTTTCAATAGCAAATTGGAGGCTAGGGAACAGATAAAGTACCTTAGAGTTCTTGAAGCTTGTGACCTAGGGAAATTTGAATCATTTAATTCCAAAATTTTAGAGGTAGAAGAGGCTTTAGAAATTACAGTCAGAGAATTTCAGAGCTAGAAGACATCAAAGAGGTCTTCTGGTCAAACCCTCTTTTTTTTTAATGTAAGAGGAAATAAAAGCTCAGAGAGATTAGGCACTTTCCCAGTGCTGAAGTTAAGACCCTCGGATGCCATCCATTGCTCTTTTCACTATATTAAAATTTTTTCTCTTTCCTGAAAAAAGTTCAAGATTTCACCTGCCTCTGGGGGCTGTTTGAGCTAACAGAGGCCAAAAGTCCGAATGTCCTACTCAGAGCTGTTTAGGAATAATCCTCTTAAATTACACTGGGTATCTGCATCCTTTGAAATGCTGATTAGTCAGGGGTGTTTGATTCTGATAACCCACTGGGGAGGAAATCATGCTCTGAGGTCCAGCAGCTGCCAGAAGTCAAGCTGTCAGTCATCAGAGCACGGGAGCTCATTTTCTCTCCACTTTATCAGCAAGACAGCTGAGAACAAAGGCGCAGAGGGGAGAGCTATGCAGGCAGTACAAGCCTGCAGACAGTTGGCACGTACCCAGCTGCTCCTTTAAGGGCAATAATATTTTCTGCTGTTGCTTCATTAGAGTAAAATATAAACATCACACAGAACACCCATGAGATGGGGAAGGTTATATATATGTATTAGCAAAGACAAAACATTCTCTTGTTCTCTTTAAAACAATACTGTTCACTTTTTGTTTTGCATCCATCATGCCACTGAAATGCAGTCTGAAAGGGTCAGATTAAGTTTATGAAAGAATAATTTTTCTCTTATCTTGGACTGGTGCCCGCTCTTATGAAGCTAAGAGTTTGTGTCGGAGACAAACAAACAAACAAAAAAATCAGAAACAAATATGTGAAACTACCAGTTGTCATAGATGCTTTGAAAGGAAGGTACCCAGTGCTGTGAGAATGTGAACCATAGTAAAGTGACCTAGGACAGAACTTTTCAAACTTCATGTGCTGAAGGATCCATTTTCCCTTCCAATCTGTCTGGGCCTGATTGTACGGTATACAATTGTTGCCACATATGACTAACCACGTGACTTTGACAGCACCTGGGCTGATTCTTACCCTGTTCAACAGATTAGTCTTCTGATCATGTGCTTGGATTCACCTATCTCATCATGGACAACCTGTGAGCTGGCACTAGGCCATGGATTGCACTTTGAGTAGCTCTGATCTAGACTGTCAAATCAAGGAAGACTTCCTGGAGGAAATAATATTTGCGTAGTGATCTGAAAGATAAATCTGCAAAACTGACCTGGGAAGGAGAATTCTAGGTATTGGGAACGCAGGAGAAGACAGGTATGGCTGGAGCATGAGAAGGAAGGGGAAATCAGTCAAGAAGAGTTAGCTGGGAAATGTCACCACACCGGGCCTGTGCTAGCTTCCTGGCAAGGGCAGCTCTTGGAAGGTTTGAAAGTGTCTTGCAGTGTAGACAGTACATTACGGGGGGCAAAAGTGAAAGTAGAGCGACCCATTAACAGACTATTGCAGTAGTCCCAGTAACTTGAGCCAGGGTGGAGGCAGCCAACACAAGACAAGCAGTGGGATGTTGAGGAAGTACAATAGGACCTGGTGGGGTAGTAGGTATGGGGATTGAAGGAATGGAAAAGCTCAAAGACACATCTCTGGAAGCTTTCTAATCATTCCAATTTTCCATTTTAATGCAGACACAGAATATTGTTTCTTTATGTTCAGGACCAAAGGAGTCCTTTTTTCCCTGTCAGCCTCCTGGCGGGGAATGGAAGTCCATTTCCCAAGATCAGAGGTCCTGTCAACACTTCTGCTTGTACTCTGTCACAACTGTCATTCTTTCTTTTTTAAACTTTCCATTTAAGGAACTAAGTGAATTTTTGTGTATAAATTCTCCACTAGAGTTTCCTCAGCTTTTTTCCCCTTAAAACATTAGTTCTAGAAAATACACATTGGATAAAAAAGGAGTCCTACCAAAGAACGTAGTTGGGAAACCCCGCTAGACAAGAGTCAGAACTCTTTTTCCTTCAATGCAGGACTTCTCAGAGCACTTAATATGCTAATGTGCATCTTCAGTTTCCAAGAGGAGAAATAGAAAATACATTGTTGCCAACACTTACTTAGTTATGGGGGTTCTTTTTCCAGGAACATCTACTAGTCCAGTGTTCTGGGGAACATTCTTTGGGAAAGGATGCTTCATTGTGACTAGAGTAGCCTCATCCGCAGCCCTGAAAGTTTGGTTCTGCTTCACCTATCCTGAGGCAGTTCCAGCTCCACGGTGGGCTTTACCATGCCAGCTCTAGGTGTTGATTTGGGGGCAGCATCTGGTGTGTCTGTTTGGGGGCAATTCATCTAGAAGGGAGAACACTAAACACTAGCACTGATGTGATATTTGCATGATAAAGGTACACAAATGGAGAGCAGCAGCAGTTGTAAGTGACAGAGAGCTATGTCTGCTCAGACTGCCTTCTTTCTAGCCCCCTTCTTCCTGGCTTTTGAAGACAATTAGAGAGAACAACAAAGAAAAGCCTTTTTCTTTATTTGACAATGAGTTTGCCTCCCCCTTAACACCTGCACCTGTAAGCAGGTGACATAGATCAGGGCCTGTCAAACTTGAAGGCACACAGGAGTCACCTGAGGATCATATTAACTGTGCGCGTTCAGATGCAGTCAGTCCGTGTGGGCCCGAGATTCTGCATTTCTAACAAGCTCCCAGGTGAGGCCAGAGCAATGGTGAAACAGAACGCACATTGAATAGCAATGATGTCAGCTGACTGGTTCTCAAATTATAGTGTGCCTGAGAAACCCTAGCCAGGGGTGGCGAACCTTTTGGCGATTGAGTGCCAAAGTTTATGAAATAAGAGTATACTCGCTCGACTCGTGTGCCAACCCATCGAGTGAGATAGGGGTATCGATTATTTTTATGTCTATAAGAGCATAAACAATAATTTTTTAAATGGTATCCACAACTCTGCATGCCAAAATAATCGCTCTGCATGCCACTTTGGGCACGCCGTGCCATAGGTTCACCACCCCCGGTCTAGCCTGTTTCCTACAAAAGCCTCTATCTGGGCTTGACTTCAGGAGGTTCTAATCCTGTAGATCTGATTTTTTATCTGTAACCTTTTCCTCAGATATTTCAGTATGCTTTCTTAAAAATAAGAATACCCTCTTCATAATCGCAGTACAATGATCAAAGTCAGCAAATTAACCTTGTTTTAATAGTTATTTAATCTACAGATACTATTCAGATCTTTCTAATTGTCCCAATCAATTTTTTTTTATAGCACACATCTTTACCTATTATTTCCCCTCCAAAAAAAAAAAGTCTGGCCTAGGCCGAATGCGCCAAGTATTTACTATTATCAAATCAGCTCAAGCCTAAGAAGGCAACAGAAAATAATAGGATATGGTGGGAATTGTGGCGATGTGGGGTGAGTGCCATGCCTGAAGGCATTTTAATGAAAATATCATAAAATTGCAGCCTAAACTGCAGTCACTCACACTCTCGTCTCCACCCTCAGCTTCTCCCTGCCTCATTCGTACCAATTACCATGTCCTTGAGTGTGTAGTCTCCTTGGCCACGGCTCTCTCAGTGTCCCTAACAGAACTACTCGTTTGCAGTGAAACATAACCACAGTTATGCCCACGAGGTAATCCATCATCCATTCAGACAAATAGGTAAACACTGGTTCTAAATGCCAGGTGAGCCTGTGAGCTTTTACGGTCCTTCAACCTGAGACAAAATATTGCCTTTTTAACTACCTGGTGTGATGGTGGTTTGTGTCATGGATCACGCCCAGAAAACTAGGGTGGTTTCTGCAGCTGTTAAGATTCCGGTTCCATCCTGGTATTGTGTTCCCTAGGAAAACAATAGCCAATGTCAACTCACTACAGTTTTGATTAACCGTGACAAAAAAGAAACTGCCTTTCTTCAGAAACGCATTCTTTCTCCTTGTGTTTTGAGGAAGTTGGCTGCTCAGAACTCAGATGCCTGACTGTTCTGCTAACCTGGCATCTGGATCATCAAAGCCACGGTCGGCACCAATGAGGGCCTTTGTCAGTCCTAACCCACAGGCCGTGCACAGTGCCAGCTTCAGTGCCACTAGCCGGCAGGCCCAGGTTCTCACCGGAGACCCTGCTGGCCACAGGGGTGCCGAAATTCAGCCAATTTTGGATTTTAGCAAAGTGATACAGACAGACCATACACCGTGTGTAATGCAACACCCCAGTAGAATCTGGGCCGTACCTCATATTGAAACGTATTAATATTTCTGTAGTAAAACCATGAATAGCCACAAGCAAGAGGATATAGAGTAAACAGATTTTCTCATGATTTCCGATGAGGGTTTACAGCCACTGACTTAAGTCAGCCCAGCTTTGAAAAAGGTTGTGAAAAAACTTTCAAATTTTTAAAGTGTTTTGTGCTTTGGAATGGCAGATAAGGCATTATGGACCTGCTCAAATATCAGTTACTATAGGTTTTAGTCTTTAGTGCTTCTTAACATGGTCTTTTTACAGAGAGAGTTGCAGTTATAAAAATTAATAAAGCCAAACGGAAGTTGGAGAGTCTGATAACACACGTAACACCAGCTCACCCTGTCCATTGTAACTTGAGGTGGAAAGCTTTGTCTGGACTCGTGGTTGGTGCTTTTCACTGATTATGTCATTTATCATACCTAAGAACCCTATGAGGGTGGGGCTGTGATGACCCTGTTTTATAGATGAGGAAACTGTATCATACCTAAGAACCCTATGAGGGTGGGGCTGTGATGACCCTGTTTTATAGATGAGGAAACTGAGGGCCACAGACATTAAGCAACTTGCCCAAGGTCACTTGGCTGATAGATAATAGAGCTGGGAGAAAGAACCCGGTGGCCTGACTCCAGTAAGTCTTAGGTCCTTCGATGTGATGCCATGGTGCCCATGCCAATTTGGTGGGCGCTGATTTTTGTTGACTGGTTGTATATAGAGTTAATCTAGGGAATCAGCTAATGTCTGGAACTGTAATTAGTTTTTCTTAAATATAATTAGATTACTTCTGTGTTCTTCCTTTAGTTTTCAACGTTCCTATTAATTCATTGGTCCAACATTTGCTCTCCTCTTTACATGTTATTCAAATAACGTGTATTAAACTTGTGACAGTGATTTGTTGTGTTATTTATACTTTTATTCCCAAAGTAGTTGTGGATTCAAAAGTTTAAATAAAAGGTATGCTGATAGTTTCTATGGAAGTGAACAGTTATTGCCTAAATATAAAATAACCATTGAGTTCTATTTAAGTGAGGAGGCAATTACTAAGTTCCTATTTTGAGCTTTAGGCTTATATTAGAGTTATAAAGATGAGTGAAGTCCTTGCTCTAAAGGCATTCATAATTGGGGGAGAGACAGACAAGTAGACAAGCATATGACACCGTGGAAAGAGCCATACCAGGGATGTGAAGAAAGGAGCTGTGGGGAAGAGCCATATAGACATGACATACACCTGTATATGGACAGCCCCTCGATGGGCTGTTTAGAGTCTGAACTGTTCCACAAAAAGTAGTGACAACACACTTTTACACATGTGTGTGTGTGCACATGCACGCATGTGAGACAAAACGTAGGCTTGATTGGGAAGTGAGGAAAATCACCCCCCTTTCATCCTTACATCTGTGACATCGCCTTCACTGTTCCCTCTCACCCACTCCCCTCCAGCCACACCACGCTTTCCAGACGTGCTGTCACCCCGAGGCTCTTGTACTTGCTGCTCACTTTGATGGCATTGTCTTTTCCTGGGCAACCATGTGGCAGGCTCCCTCACCTCTGTCAAATTCTCACCCACTGCTGCCTTCTCAGTGCAGCTTCACCCAATCACTCCCACCCCCTGCAGTGCTGGAGTGCCCTCCTTGCATTCTCTCCAGTGCGCTTACCACTATGCGACACATTCTGGACTTCAGTTATGCATTTGCGTTTAAGTTATGTGTATGCAACCATAGCTAATAGCTCTGAGGGCAGAGTTTGGGTCTCTCTAATTCACAGCTTCATCCCTGGTTTGGGGACACACCTGGCTGTAAGAAGTGCTCACTCAATATTTGCTGAATGAATGAAAACATTTCTGAATGAATGAATGGTCATCCTGGCCACTGATATTTAATTACTGGTGTTAGCCAAGCGTTTATCAGTTATCCTCTGTTAATAAAAAAGAAGGCCCAAAGAACGCAGACATTTATATAATTGTTGAGTGTTTTCTCTAGATAGCTCCTCAGTCAGCGTTGTCATGGGGGGCCCATTCCCCACAATGCAAAAGGTGTACTTACGCTGAAAAACAATGAACTTTGATAACAAAACAAGTTTCAAGACGCTATGTACCTTGGAAACCAAAGTATGAAAGTCATCTATCAGAGGTATTTCCAGGAGCTAGCTCAGAACCTGTGGAAATACCTTACAGATAAAATTGGTTTGGTGAATGTACCTCAACCCTGGATGTGACTCAGCCATACAGGGTAGAAACCCCAATCTTGTCAAGGCCCTGGGGTTCACGAGTCTGGGGAGACTAATTCACATTACCAAACTCATAGGAGACTGAAGGATGTGCCAGAATGTGAGATGTGAAGTTCAGCATGAGAAATGAACCACTTATAGGGACTGAAACTTTCTCCTAGTGACATGCGCAGCCTAGTCTCTCCATTGGCAGATGGACTTGGGAACTCACATGACATTCAGAAGCCTTGCTGATGAGGATGGCATCTGATGATGTGACTGTCCAGGCAATTCAGGTTTGTTAGTGAGACGGCCCAGTTCCTCACTGGAAAGGGCCAGGGAGCCTCATTCTCTGCTGTCCTGCCTGTAACTGCCTCTCTCATGCTCTCAAGATTTCCTGGGGTAGCCAGCTGCCAAAAGAAGCTGTAGTTCTTTTGATGCATCAATTCCTTCTAACTACACAGAGCCAAGTCTTGCCTGTGAGCTGCTTTAGCTCATTAAGGTAACTGTCATCTCTAATATGTCCATTGATTTAGTTGTTAACACTGACAGCAACCTGATTTTTCATTTCTGGGAGAGTACCTCCCCTATGGCTTCCAAGTATCCTTTAGAGCTGCTAATCAATCAAAATGACATCATTGTCACCTTTGCCTCCCCCCAATATCTTCTTAATACCACGCAATGGTTGTGGAAAACAAAAGACTTCTTCCACTAGGATTGAATGTGTGGCAGTAAAGGTGGCTTCTAGGATATATGCATATTCAGGTAAATTGGTTATTTAAAACTGTCTTTTCTGTGTAACAATTCCTGGACACCAAATCGATGCCAGAGCACTAATCATCTTGGCACTTAATTGAAGAGACATCTAGTGAGGCCAGTGCCAAAAATTGTCACTCTGAATTCTGCATCAGGAGGGCTGGAGTTTTCAGTGCCAAGAGGACCTCTAGTGGTGAGTGAAAATTTGTACTTAATAACGCTGAAGATTCTTTGGACTGTTCCTATTTTCCACTTGTCAAACAGGAATGCACTGTTATTCACAGTTTACCATTTTGTCTATAAAATACAGAGGCATAGCCTATTCATGATGAGGTACTTTTAAGTGGATGAATTTAAATAGTCTCTCCGTACAAGATATGTTTTCTACAGAGCAGCAGGACATACTGTTTGCATCGGCCTGTACTGACCCCAGGTCTCATATCCCGAGCACTTACTGCATGCCCTGCGCTGTGGTCCAGCTTAGCACTAGATCTGCACTGCTTCTTTTAATCATTGACAGGACTATTATTGTTTCCATGTTGTTCAAATGAAGAATCTGAGATTTAGGGAGGCTAATTCACCAAGTTTAAGTAACTATTAAGTGGCAGGACCTGACCTGGATTCATCTCTCTGATTCCAAAGCATGTATTCCTTTGTTTTCTGTCTTTTCTTTTGAATCTACATATTTTTTTAAACAGCTTTACTGAGATATAATTCACATGCCATATAATACATCCATTAAATGGTATAATTCAATTGCTTTTATTACACTTACAATTATACACCCATAAAATCACTTTTAGAACATTTTCATCACCCCAAAAGAAACCCTGTGCCCCTTAGCTATGAACCCCTAAGGCAATCAATTTCTTAAACCACTTTACAGAAGTATAATTTAAATGTAAAAAGAAAAACTGTAAATATTTAATGTATACAACCTGATGAGTTTGAGAGTAAGTATAGATGTGGAAAATAGTCACCACCATCAAGACTGTGAACATATCTATCACCTTTCAAACTTTCCTCCCTTTATAATCATCATCATCATCATTGTGGTGAGGACATTTAACATAAGATTTATCCTCTTAGCAACTTTTAAGTATACAATGCAGTATTGTTGGCTATAGGCACTATGCTGTATAGTACAAGGGGTAGTCAAGAAATTCAGAGACGGATAAACAACAACTATTTATTAATTTTCCTTTTCAGGATATTCACCCTTAACCCTAATACACTTTTCAGATCTTTCAATAAATTTATTTATACTCTTGAAAAAAAAATGTTTTGTTTTTTGTCCTTAAATTGCAACTTTAAACTCTTCGTCATCTGTAAGTTTCTTCCCTTGAAGTGATTTTTTTCATATTTGGGAATAAGTGATTGTCAGGTGGAGCCAGGTCTGTACTGCAGGGGCAGTGGTTTATTGTTTGGAAGGCACCATGGTGAAGAGGAGCCAACACGGCATTGCCCTTGTGCACAGGCACAATGTTCTGCAAAAGTGGCACTGCTTAGGTCCATTTTCTTTTTCTTTTCCCCTTCACAGATTCCTTCAACTGTCTCAGCAGACTGGACTAGTAGTCTCCAGTTATTGTGACACCCTTATCCTTGTCATCCATCAGCAGGACACCCTCTGTATCCCTTAAAATAGTAGCCATAATTATTCTAGCCAATGGTGACTCCTGGAACTTCTCAAGGGGTGGCGTGCCGTTTTCATGCCACTGCATGGACTCCTGCTTCCACTCAGGCTCACAATGATGAATCCAAGTTCCATCTCCAGTGACAATCCAGTTTAAAACATCACATATGTTGTCTCTGCAGAGGTCCAAACACTTGATGCGCTGTTATTGTTGTTGTTGTTTTTTTTAAAGATTTGTTTTATTATTTTGAGAGAAGAGGTCAGGGAAAGAGTAGGAGAGGCCCTAGGGCCCAGAGCAGTCTTCACAGTTGTCATCATAAGTTGTGACATAGTTTCATTCCACACAGGTGGATGTAGGCCACACATGGAGGGAACCCAACCCGGGGCAAGAACCTTAGCTGACGTGCTATCCCCATTGTTACCAGTTGTGCCACAGTTCAGCATATGAGGTTACACAGGCCAGAGCTGGGAACTGAACCCTGGACTTGTGTTTGGGAGGCAAGTGCTTAACCCCTGATCTATCTTGGCATCCTCAATGTACTGTTGTTTATGAAGCATTATGATCATTCTTGGTAGCCATCTTGCACTGACTTTTGACATACTTAAGTGCTGATGGAAGATACTCAAAATGGTTGGAGGTAATACTCCAACCATTTCTACAAACTGCACTTTATTCAATCTGGCACCTTCTACTCTAAGTTTTCAACTTTTTTGACAACGTCCAAGGAAGTGGCCTTACCAGGGCATCCTGGATGGAGGTTGTCTTCAATTGGTTGTCTGTCTTGATAGAAAAGGCTGTGCCACTTGTAAACCATGGATTTCCCAGGGCAACCGTCCCTTAAGCCACTAACATCTCTTCCAAAATGGTTTAAGGCATTTTCCCTTGTTTTGTGAGGAACTTAATGATGGGGCAAAATTGAATTTTATCAATACTTGGGGTTTTCTTTATGTTTGATGTGCTTCTTTGGCAGTATCTGAAAGAACGCAGACACAAAAAGGCTGAAATTTGGCACATATACTAATAATAAGTCACACAATCACACTGTGTGCACTAATACTCCCACCTCTCTGCTATATCTCCATTCTGTGAATTTCTTGACCACCCCATAGATAACCAGGATTTACTCATTGTGAAAAACTAAAACTTTGTACCCTTTGGCCATCACCTTCCTGGTCCCCCATCTCCAGCCTCTGGCAACCATTATTTGCTCTCCACTTCTATGAGTTTTTAGATTGCACATGTAAGTGAGATCATAACAGTATTTATCTTTCTGTGTCTGGTCAAAGCCTGTATTCGTAACCATTAACACTTTTCAGTGTAAATATGAAGTAGGCTAAAAGGTCACTTTGCTCTCATCTCTCTCTTCCTGCATTTACAATTTTGTTCCTCTTTCTCTCTCTCCTCTTCTCTCTCCCTTCCTCCCGTCTTTCTCCCCTTCCAGGCTTCTCTTTATTTTCTGTATCCATTTTCCTTCAGAAGCTTAGTGACGTGCATGGGAATGGATCTGTTTTTTTCAGGGCTATACTTGTAACGGCATTTTTTACAACCCATGGGAATTGGCACATTTTGTCTTGACACTGCTAAACATTCTCCCACATGACATCAAAGCAGATCTTTCACATGTCACTGCTGGGTAATGACTTTTCTTGGGTGGTGTCCAATTCAGAAAACAGATGCTATTTTATTCTCCTGATGAAAACTGTTATTTGGCTTTTTCCACTTCTTAAATTATTCTGTCTGTCTTCTTAAATTATTCTGAGACTTTCTACCTCAGCTGAAGAGGTCAATCTGTTTTAAAGAACATGTAGCTTTTGCTGAAACCAAGGCATCCAAGTTGAGTGAGTCATGCATTCGTTAAACGTTGAACATTCAAAACCTTTTACTTCTTGCAGTACCTAGAACCTCATGGCTTACCCAATCATGAACAGTTTTTGTCTTTTGGGTTTTAAAATTTTGTTTTGTTTTTGGACTAGACCTAGGAGGAATTTTTTCAGGCCTTTCAGGAAGAAAACATATAATTAGGTCGTACGTGGGGAGGGTGTACACAGGGTGGTTGAGGAGACAATCCACACTGATTTTGCTCTTAGAGTGTTGGCAAATCTTCCGTCTGCCCCGCATCTTTCTGTTGGGAAATCCACCCTTCATGTCTGGTGGTCTGTCACTCACGTGGGGATTTTCCCCGAGAACTGGACATTTCAGCCAGATTGCAAACACAGTCCATTTCCCTAATGGTGTGTCCTGTGGTGGGCGTCTCACTCAAGCAAAGCCATTCAGAGTCACTTTAGGGGCACTGATGTGGGGCTGGAAGAGGGCAGATCTCTCTTCTGAAGACTGCAAAAGCAAAAAACCACTTAGGTCCGAAGCTACTGACATAACCTGTGCTGCCAAGTGGGGAGCACGTGCTTACGGAGAAGAAAGGTGGAGCCTGATGGTGGAGGTGGAGGTCTACATTTTAACGACAGAACCAGATGTCCTGGATTCAGCCATGCCTGAACTCAAAACCTCCTCTCCCTGCTCCACTTTTCAGTTGTGAGAACTGATGAATTCTCACGGGGCTCAGACAAATTTAAGTTGGATATTTGTCACTTGAAACAGAAAGTGTCACACTACAACAGCATATGCAGAAATTTCTGGTGTAACAAACAGAAAGTGAAGAAATAGGGTTCTTTCACCTCCATTTTGGTACTATTCCAGGAAGGATCTCACGAGGGCCAGTAAATGGTCTCCTGGTATCAACTACGAATGAACCAAGACTTTTTGTTCCTGATTTTCTGCCAACATCAAATCCATATGGAATAACTGCAAGTTATTTAGTCTTTTGATTCTTTTTCATCTACTTGATGTAGGTCGAGTCTACATAATTAAGGACACAGTTATTCTGACTACAATTTTTACAAAAGTAAATTGGGATTCTTAATTCTTCAAAATGGAGTGATGTTGCTCTGACTCTCAAACTTCTCTGCACCAAGAACAGCTTTTATTTCTTTAGTATGTGAAACATTTTGCTTACCAAAATATATACAAAGTAATTGTGAATGTTTTACTTATGGAATAAACCAATATGTAAAAAGCAATCAATCAGAACAGCTTGTCATTTGCTAAAATCAGCATTTCTACACTTAGCTGATACAAATCTTGCTATGAACAGCAATCTTGAGTTAATGTTATAGTTTCTGTTAGGACTTTTACAATATTATATATTTTATAAGTATATTATAAATGTCATGCATAAATATCTACATATATACATATGCATATATATCCGCATACATATAGATGTATATATACCTATACGTGTGTGTGTGTGTACACACGCATACACGAGGGATGTCCGGAAAGTATTCAGCTATTGTCAACATAACAAGAACAGTTACATGGCTGGATACTTTCTGGACAGAGTTCATATATATCTACTTTTGTAGACTTCTAATTGGAAACATTTGGCCCATTAAATTTTCTAATGTTTTAAGTGCTAGGAAGGTGCAAAAGCATAGAGCCTGTCCTCACAGAATTCACAGTTCAGTTTAATTCATTTCTTCACCAAAAGTTATGGACTGCTTATGGAGAATTCCTTGAGATACAAAGTTGAAGGAGACATGGACTCTGTTCTCAAGAAATTTATAGCTTGATTGATGAGAAATGCAAACAGTACGACTCTCAGGCCACTTCGACTAGATGTGCAGTAGATAATCGTGTACCTTACACAGTAGATTAGTTAGGATTCCATGGGAATACTGTGATAGCCCATGGCTAGCCTCCTGTTTTCAGTGCCTCCTAGCTGCTGTGACAATGGAGGCAAAACTGATGCTACATACCTACATACACAGTGGTCACCATTACACAGCTGCAACTCCATGAGCATGTGTGATGGACCTATGGAGAAAGTAGCAAGATGGTGTTGGTGGGCCCTAAGAACCAGGGTGTTCCAAGCAGAAACTATGACTTATTACGGTCTAATTTTCAAGCTGCACAAATTAATTATGTTAGATTTGGAAGGTGGTGTGGTCAGGGTTATACGAAGCTTGCTAGGGCCCACTGGAGACTCACCATAACCCTGTGGTTTATGCCACCAACCTGAGTGGGTCTCCCATGAGTTATGGGGGGAGCTGAGAAGCCACATCCACCAAACCCCTTCCTGGTCTTGTATTTCTAGCCTGGCCTTGCTGAAAACGCACCCCTTGCGGTTATCACACTCAATTTTAATTTCTATAAGATGTACGAGGTTTGATCAAAACATGTTTATTTCACTTGGCATGATGTACACCTGGAGCCTATGTAATTTTTACTAATCACCCTAATAAATTTAACAACAGCAACAAAAAACCGGGAGGGGGGGATGGTGTACTGTGAAAAAAAAATGTTTAAATAAAAAAATTATTACAGTAAAAGACACATTACCATTAACACGGTAAGCGCCCAGGCTATTTTGTCTTGCTTACCGCTTGGCCCGTTATATCAGATTTCACTGAAATGCTGGTGACCAGAGATCTGTTTAGGTTGTGATAAGGCTGAATGTTTATATATAGAATATATTTACTGTGTGAATATTTATTATTTACCTCAAATTGTATAATTTGTATTATTCCAGAAGTGCTTTATATTCAGTCAGTTGTCTGTGATTCTTGTTCCAGTGCAGAAAAAGGTTTTTCTTTACCCGTGAACGTGAAAATGTCCCCTAAATGGGGAGAAATTATAGCGAAGGAAAACAAAAAAGCAATAACCATTTTAAAATGGAAAGACAAGCGGGACATCTTACTTACTTAAAATTTATTAATAGAATGTAAGTTTTTAAATTTTATATTGTTAGTTAACATTCAGTACCGCGGCCTGCACGAAAAGTATACTGTCAGTCACCCGTGACTGACGCGGTCCGAATGGAAAGTTCAGTGTCAGTCACCGGTGACTGACATGGTGCTTAACGTGTTAATTCCCTTCAAAATACTCCTCGCCACTTTGAACATACTTATCCCATCATTCTTGCCACTTTCTGAAGCAGTTCTGTAGGTCCTCTTCGTGAGTGTCTTTAGTTGCACTGTAATGACTGCCTTGATGTCCTGAATGGATACAAAATGCTTACCTTTTATGGCCATTTTGACTTTGGGGAAGAGCCAGAAGTCATATAATGCCAGGTCCAGTGAGTAAAGTAAAGATGAGGACACACCCTAATGTATTTGTTTGACGGAAATTGCTGTATCAGAAGTGATGTGTGACCTGAATCAATTCAAGACATCGAGGCAGCCACAACAGTGCAACTGAAGACATTCACAGAAGAGGACTTCCAGAGCTGCTTCTGAAGAGGCAAGAACAATAGGATACATGTGTTCAAAGTGAGGGGGATGAATGGCCAAGTGTCTTTACTGTAATACGTGTTATTTAAACAGTCACTGTGTTTTTTGATCTCCCCTCGCATGTGTGAAAGGCTCATTTTGTCAGGTCGCCTGTCCAGTCATCTGCAGGATTATTTCAAGCACAAGGAAGGACCTCCCCATTTCACACTGGCTTAGGAAAGGCTTCCTGGACTTAGGATGGTTCCGCTGACTTGAAAAAGGCAGAGGGAGAAGAGTGCATGATCCTGGCAGGGAAAGCATCAGGCCCAGGAGCGCAGAACAGCAGTGGGCTTTTTGGGCAAGGAACAACAACAACAACAAAAATAAACAGTTTGGAGAATTAGAAATAAAATTATATCTAGCAGTATAATTAGAGATACCCAAGAATTTACATCAAGGGAATCAGGTCAATGCTGTGCTTAGGTTACTGTGACATTGTGTGAAGGAAGGATAGGGTGTGTGTGTGCTTATATGCATGTGCATGTGTGTGTGTTGGAAGTAGGCTGGGAACAAGCAGTAGAATCATTAGAAGACCAGACGTAACAGTGGTAACATGGTCAGATGAGAGATCTGATCTAAGGAGCTGGCCCTGAGGAGGAAGAAGAGGGTTAGAGGGAAATCAGAGAGCGTGGATCTAGAGTCCTGAGTCCTGAGAAGTCTGAGAAGGGCAACTGTAGCTTCTCCAGAAGGGTGGAACCAGCCCCTCCAGATGGTATAAAGAAAAATGACCCATGCACTTGTAAAGGAGTGAAAGGAAGACTTAATTCCAGAGAAACTACCCCAGTGGCGGTTTCGCAGTAGGGGATAGAGATGGACATCCACTCCAAGTACGTCAAGGAAAAGTAGAAATGTATAGCCAAGGAAGGGAGGGAGGAGCGGGAGTGGGGCAATGGATGAAAAAGTACTAGGAGGGCACCTCAAAGCTAGGGGCAGTGTGGCTACACCCACGTGTGAGGATTCTTGCTGATGGCAGGCAGGGTGATCAGACACTGAGGGTGAGGTATGAGGAATTGGATCAGATACTGAGGATGATCAGATACTGGGCGGGGGAGACTTGTGCTAAATGGACACAACAGGATTCTAAAAAGAAAACAGCCTAGTCAGAAAGAAGACTCCAGAACCTGATTCAAGTTTGGTCAAAGGAGAGTCTTTTTCACGGCAATAAATAGAAATGAAGATGAGAGACCCACAGAGCCCTCACAGGTCCCAGGACTCCAGTGCCCCCCTTGCTGGTCGGTTCAGCCAGGTGTCAGACTTACCTCCTCCTCCCACCTGTGACTCACAAGGCCATACAGGGAGGTCAGGAAGACGGGGCCTGAAGAGAGGTCACCCGATTCTCACTTAGCTGGTCACTGTTAGCCTTTGCAAGAACAGTTCAGGATGAAGCAGGAATTAAAAGCAGATTAGAGGGATAAAGACTCCTGGCAGGACTCAGGAAGAAAGCAGCAAAGTGGATATTAAAAAGCAATTCTTTACAAGAGACTGTGGCTGAACAATTGGATGCAAGGTTATTGCCAGAACTTTTTGTAGTATTTTTGCCACCCCACGTGTAGAACAAATACCTTCTCTCAGCGGTCTAAGATTTATAGTCACGTACCTTAAGTAGTGCTTCTTGAATCTCTAAAATCCACTTCAAGGAGCATCATTTCCAGACTAGAAAGATGACCATGAGGGGCTGGCTCCCCCCACCCCTAACAGGATCATGTCTTTGTCAAAATCATGCAGACTTCCAGTTCTGCAGATCTAGTCCTCTTTCCACTGCCACCCTAAAGCTCAGGAAAATTTTCTCTGAACCCAAAGAAAGAAATTATGCCTTGGCAGCTGTATCCTGAGCAATCACTTTTGAGACAAAACCACTTTTCCAGCTGTAAAGGCTATATTTAAATCTCACCAGCTGCTTTTCTAATGATTATTAGAATATTTTGGTAATAGCACCCACTGCAGGAAAGGTAGTGATGCTACCTAATCTTTCTTTAATAAGGGAGATTTTTGCACAAGGGGAGATGACAGTGTAATCCAGATGGCTTCTCTCTGGGTATTCCCCAATTCTACCAGCTTTATTGATCACCCCAACCATTAGCAATCCAATAAAAATGGCTTGAGGTCCTGTCACACACTTGAGGTGGGAAACCCAACATATCTTTCTATCTAATGTCTATGGAAATTCACAGGGGCTCACGTGGGTGGGATGGGGTAACTCTTCTATGCTTTGTGTTTCTGTTAAATTCTCAGTCTCACTCTATCTAGTCTCACATGGCTTTCTTTTCTCAAACTTAACACAGTTTCTTTTTCCTTTGATGTCATTTACAGAAAGCATTTGTATGTAGCCCATTTTTACAAAAGGTTTGAGAAAACAGGAATTGCGTTGCCTCAAAGCATGGCAAATTCTTCGACATCAAATATAGGATGTCTCCACTGATTTCTAAATTGAGATTATCTCCAGCTCTTTTCATCAGAGTGAGAATTTCTCTTAAGCTCTCTTCTCCGGGGCCTCCAGATTCAATTTTCGTAGACCTTCTCCCTCCCACCTTCTGTTTTTACCCCCTATTTCTTCTACCAGTGTATCCTGTCCCCACTATCTCAGTTTGCCTTTGAAAACTTATTGCTTTTCTTATATTGTTATGTGGGGAAATATACTTTCCTTTGACTTACTGGTTTTCCTTCTGAATAATATTTCAGAGCCCATTTTTTTCACAACCAAATGGCTGTTCAAGAAATTTCATCAACAGTTTTTAAAATAAAATTTATTTCCTTGTTATTATAAAGTTCATGTTATATCCAGATTTCAGTAATTTACTTATTAGCATTACTTTTATAGTCTTGCCACAATAAGGCAACATTTTGAAATTCACTTAATAAGAAGATATAAGACCTATCCATATGGATAGGTTTTAAATTTATGACTTGTTCATCTTCTTTGATAATCTTTGCGTATTGCTTGCTGAGAAAGAGATCTTTTGCCATAAACAGACTCATCATCTGCTTCTTCAGATATTTTTAAAGATAAGCCTTTATTTTCAAGACACTGTGAGTTGGCTAGTAGGGACATTAAAATTAAAATAATAAGCCTGAGATTACAACAGACATGTACAATAAAGTAGGAAGTTTGGAAAGAGGTGAAATGCTTGCTTACTTGCTCATCATTTTCTTTATAGCCAGAAATTCACACGTGGATGCAAAACCCAAGAACACAGTCCAGGACTGAGTCATTTCTAGCTTTGCAGTGTAATAGTGATTCATTCTTGGTTCCCTGGTTACGTCTCAAGACTGCAAAGCTCTTCTTGTGGCTCTTATTCAGCAAGTGAGTTGGTCAATCTTCATGGCTTTGATGTTGACAGCAATTCCAAAAATTATTCAAAAGCGGGTTGCATCTTCTACCTGATCATTTAATCCTGCCTCACATCACATCTCTGAGAGAATGTCTCTTCTTGTTTGCAAAGTTTGCTAAAAAGTTCCCAGATTCATTTTTGTACAGAATCCTATCATCATGGACGTCTCCCAGTAGGTACATTTCCAGCCTTCCAAAATGGGCATGGTCCAAAAATGATCTTATCCCTTATGCACCAACCGGCGGGTCAATCTCAGGATCACCCCATGATGCAGTGATGTCATCAGATGGAAGGAGCTTGTCCTGGGGTACAAGGGCCTGGGGCAGGTCCATGGTGGACTGCTCTGGTCCATTCTCCAGCCTCAACCTTGGGGCCTTGCCTAAAGTATAGATCCGCTTAGTATTATACTTCTTACCCAGATGTCTCCTGCTTTCCCCAGCTTTGAATATAAAATATTATGAGACATATAAATATGGTAAAAACTTTCATCTCTGAGATCCCTCCATCTGCATAAACAGGAACTCAGCATCCTAGAACTTGTTCCTAGTCATCTGTGCAAGTTTCCCATGAGGGTTTTATAAGCGCCATGGAGAAATCATTTGGTGGCTTCCCATGCGCTTTCTTATTCCAGCTTCCACTTTATTCATCACCTATATATGTCAGCTGTTTTATCATAATAAAGACAGTAAACGTAGCAGCATCACTACTATGTGCTGGAAATTATTACAAAGGCTAGATGCATATTAAGTCATTTAATCCTTACAACCATGCTATCAGGAAGATCTGCTATGATCTCCATTTTACAGTTGGGAAAACTGAAGTCCAGAGAAGAGCCGGCAAGGAAGTGGTAGAATCCAGAGTTCTTACCTTTCACCACTTTGCTACTTGCATGTTTTAGTTACAGTAATTTTAACTTAAAACTCTATAGGGCAGAACATAGGCCTTGACATGAGTCAAACTTGGGTTCAAACCCAACCCAGTTACTTACTTAACATGTGACTTTGGCAAGTTACTTAACTTGTTTGACCCTCAACATCCTCATCTTTAAATGAGGCTAATATTAGTATTTTCCTCATCAGATGACTGTGGATATTAACTAGTACATGTTGTAACATGAAGTGCAGTCCTTGGAATGCTATAAGTATGCAATCAATGTTAAGTGAATAAAAATAACAGGAATTCCCTTTTTACATTAATGCCCTTTTTATAGATTAGCAAACTGAGGCTTGGAGAAGTGAAAAAACGTGCCTATGTTTGAACAGTGTTAAGGAGGGCTGCCAGCCTGTGCCCTTCCAGCCACAACATGCCCAGCTGTAGCGTGTGGCTGAGCGTGAGCCCCTCAAGGCTCAAGGGCACATGGAAGGTGCTCTGTGGGATGTGGTTTTGGCCAAGAAACAGTTTCTGCCCTGATCGAATATGCAATTACCTGTGATAAGAGCCACGTGTAAGGAGTTCCAAATGCGTGGAATAAATGACGTGTGACAAGATTACTGAGCAGATCAGGGCCATGTGACTGTGAGCGCAAATCATTTCTGGGTAGTCTCAAACCTTTGGCTGAGTGCCTAAATCTTTATTTTACCTCTTGCTGTGGAACTCTTGTTTTTCTTTAAACCCAAGAGTCCAACTCCATGAGTAACATAATATCATGTAAATGAGGGTAATCTTGGAAGGCAGGCCGCTTGTCATACTATAGTAGCTTTGTTGCTGTAATGAAAACCACATGGTTCCTGGTATTTTTAGACTAGTTAATATTAGCAGGTCAGCAGCATTTTAATTCAGACACTGTGATTCCAGCTATGCTTCCTCTAGTTACTTCAAGAAAATTCAGAATTTTTACCACACCATAAGCTTTTAGGGGAGTGGAAAATCCAAAGTAAGAGACCAGCACTTCCCTCTTAGCTTTTCTGGTTTCTACATGGAATTTGTATCGGCTTCCCAGAGTCTTTGTGAAAGGAAGATGTGGTATACAGAGGCTTGCTTTCAAGGAATGATGGGACAAATAACAAGGTGGGATTAAAGAGAAAAGAGGGAGGAAAAGGGAATGTCCAACTGCTTGCTGAGTTCTCAAAGTTTACTAGCATGCTATGTTTTTTTGTTGTCCATTTGGTTTGGTTTTATTGTTTCGAAAAGGATAGGGTCATCCCATCCCATTTTTGAGTCCTCCTTTGGAGTCAGTTGAATCTCTAAATTTGCTTCTTTCAAAGGAAGTTTTTCATTTTGTGGGGAAGGTCCTTAAATTACTGTCCTCCCCAAATAAATTATACCCCTTCTTCTCCAAACAACATTAAATATTCTATGTCTTTGTGGCTAGCAGTATAAAAATGCTACTTCTCTCTTCCTAGAGAGAAATTGAGACAGAACTTGGACTTTGAATGTAATAATGTCATAAGGGGCAGTGATCTCAATCCTTAGGGTAGATCTTAAGGACTCAAGGAGTGACTGACGGGCACACTCTCCTCTGCCTAGCAGGCTGGGAAAAAAGGGGGTCAATGAAAGGAAAATCAGTCTCTCGTAACAATCTTAAGGATGAAGACTTCTCTACAAAGGATCTAATCACTTTGTGCCAGATCTAAACAAGCTCAGAGCACGCTGTTCATTGACGGCGAGGCTGATGAGATTTTACGTTGGCATGTACACATACACACACACTTATATATGTATTATATGTAAATATATATAAATGTAATGTTATATACGTGTGTGTATATATATGTGTGTGTATGTGTATGTGTATATGTATGTGTGTGTGTGTGTGTGTGTGTGTGTGTGTGTATAAATAAAATGTATTAAGTCCAAAAGCTACACACAGGAAACTGCTGAATTTTTCCCACCACGACCACCTTGAAGACATATGCTCTCAATTTCCTTTCCTTGTCTTTTCAGTAGTCTGGTCATTTTCATGCAAAAACAAAACAAAACAAAACAAAAAGCTTATTTTGATAATTATTACTACTCAAATGATTTAGACTCTATTAAAAGACTCAGTAGAATCTAAATCAAAACTTCAATCTCAGATCCAATTCAAAGCTCCCATTTCCACAGCCTAGGCCTGGGACCTTTGGCGGAGGTCCCAAAATAGGGACTGGGGTCTTTTTTAGGGTCTGCTTCCCCACGATTCTTTCTGGCTCACTCCTCTCCTCCATGTGCTTTGCTGCCTTTGGTTTCTTCAGGGTTGGGTAATGGGAGCACAAGGGGACGAGGGGCAAGTTAAATTGTCTCTTTGTGTAGGTGGCATCTTTGTGAGTCTGTCTTGTCTGGCCACTGCCAGGGGGTCAGGCCGATCCTTACACCTTTTCACGACATGAATTTGTGGGGCTTGTGCACTGGGACCTTCGCACTGTACCGGTTGGTTCCCAATGTGGAAGATACACTCTTTAGCTGAAGCCCTGGGACCCACTTTCTTCCTTCCACCCCAACTCTTTCCCAGGTGGTAGTACCTGTAGCTTCTTACTGCTGGGGTCCCTTGCTCCGGCAGGCCACCCTCTCGGGGTGGATGTCCTGAGATATTTCAGTAAACATTCCAAGGTTTCCTCTAGGCTCACAAGGACACATACCTCCCTGCTACACCATGCTGAGAGCATTCAGGCTGTTGCTCTGCTGCCTGTCTTTGCCTGTTATCTGTTATCCCCCCACCCCCACTACTCCTTCCCCCTCCCCCTGGAAAGCTTCAGGCGGGCTTCTGCCTTCCAGGACACGTGTCAGGCTCTCCTGTGTCTAAACGAGAATAGCCAAGTGATCTTATTCTTAGGAATTCCCTTCAACAAACACGTTGTGGAAATTCCAAGTCTCAAGCACCCAGATCAAGGAGCAGAATATTATCAGAACCCCAAAGCACCTCTCATGTTCCGTTCTAGTCACTCTAGACTTCTAGCAGCAAGAAATAGTTTCCTTTTCTGTAGCTTGGAGGTGAAAGACCAGTTTGGCCACTTTTTTGAGTAGGTGCCTGTAGGATTGAGGAGGGAGGTCTATCATCTGAGGGGCTTCGGCCCAAGTGCAGACAGCAGGAAATGTTCCGATTGCACCCAGTGGAAATCTGTAGTTCAAAGTTCATAAGGAGTGAACGTTCTGTGTTGATTCTACTTTGAGACTTCCTCGTAAGTCATTCAAAAAAATATTTCTGATTGTACTATCTCTGTGAATTAGAATTTGTTCTCAGAATGTCTGTGAATGTGTATATGTCTGCTTCAACCATTCCTTGATAGACAGAAAAAGTAATAGATGTGTCTATATTGGTGGGAAACTATATATAGCCCTAGCTAAAATTTATTAGTCACTCATTTGCTAAGCTCTGTTCATTATGTATTTTAACTCTTAAAAGCTTCACTATGTGTAAAACCTCACGGTTATATCACCATATTGCCAATAAGAGGGTTGAGGTACAGAGCGTTTAAGAAACTTTACCGAGGACACGTAGCTGGGAAAATCAGATCCATGTGGCAGCCCTGGTCAGCTGGGCGTGGCACGGCACGCTCCCCCCGTGGGACCCGGCTGCACTGAGGAATCAGGGTGTCCCCCACTGCTGACCTCCTCATGAAGCCCCTCCGAGGCGCCTTCAGCTGATTACTGAGGGAAGTGGACCACTGGGAAGGGGATGGCTTCTGGGTCAGGACTACGTCTTTCGGCAGTGAGTGAGATTCTTCAAAGCTTCATATCATTGCTCAGCAGAGCGAAGAACAAGGAATTTGAGGAGGAGAGAGCCGCTTTGGGAATAGGCTTGTGAGCAGGATGGAAACCCCATGAAAAAGTCTACCTTTCTGATATTTATCCCTTAGGCCAGGTGGAGAAGAATAAGCAGTGTATAGACTTAATTTTTGCTTGTTGACTCCTTGATCACCTCAGTTGTTCAGGCAAGGCCCCGGCTTTGTGGTGACACAACGTGGGACGAAAGATCCAGGTACTTGGTTCACGTATGTGTGGTCAGCCCCACATCAACCTCTTCTCTGAGCCCATGAGAATGGGGGTTGTCTGGAAGTCCCTGGTGGTGACCACAGGTGAGGGTAAGGGGCCCATGGCAGAGTGGGCAAGAGAATGGGATGCTCAGAAGCAAGTTCCAAGTAGAAAAGTTATGTGAACTACGTCTCCGCTCCCAGTATGTTCTTAGAAAATCTGAGCGGTATGAGAAGAAGAGGGTGCTTGAGTGATAGCTTTCTTCACCAAAGACCAATAAGACTTAGTTGCATAGTTTCAAAGATAGCGAGTCAGACCGAATCTTGTGTAGCCCATCAGATGGGGTTTGGCAGAAATGGGATTGAGAGGCCTGTAGGATAAGGTGACCAGATTTTAAGATTGGTAAAGCGGGACACCATTGACCGGGGGGGAGGGGGTTCTTGATTAAAAATTTGGTCTATCTCCCGCCGTTCCCTAGCTTGTTGTTCATTCTTTCCAAAAATCGGGGCTTTTTTAAAACGCCGTGGGACACGGGACAAATTGTTAAATATTGTCCTGCTTTTGGCGGGACAGTCTGGTCACCTTACTGTAGGAGGAGGTCAGACACGAAGCTTTGCTTGGGATCCTGGCTGCAGCGTTATAGGTGGGTAGCAGATGTTGCTCAAGAAGAAAGCCAGTCATCTCCAGTTTAAGGGGAAGGTCAAGTCGGGGCTGAAAGAGGGGTGGTCTGGCCATGAGGACAACTGCAAGGCTTAGGCACAGCAACTTGAAAAACTGTCCCAGAGAATGGTCTAATATGCTTAACTTCTCATGCACTAACTTTCATCGGAGGACCACACAAATAACAACAGAACCACCATCACTGGGCTTTATTCACTTTCCAAGTATGTATTCGGTGCTTCATATATGTCTCGTTTTGCACTAAGCCCTGGGGTCTGTGCCATCAGGAGGACGAGTTCATAGTTCAGGGCTGATCTGACCAATCATCACAGTGGTGTGGTAAGTGCTTTGATGGCTTATGCCCAGGCACTCTTGGCACATTAAGAGGATATACAACCTAGACTTCAACTGGGGGAGGTGGTGTCAAGAACGTCCTGGAGGAAGTGGCATCTATAGTAGGACCTGTAGGATGAGTCGATGTCAGCCTAGAAGATGTAGATGGGATGAGGGGGTGGGGGATGTGTGTGGATTATTTCAGGCAGATAAATTTTGTTTGTTAAAGAATTATTTCATTGTTTGGGAGAAGGTGAGAGAGAGGGGGGGAGAAGAGAGAGAGAGAGAGAGAGAGAGAGAGAAGGAGGAGGGCCCAGAGCAGTCTCCATAGTTGTACATCATTAGTTGTGACAAAGTTTCATTCCACACAGGTGGGTGTGGGGCTGCGTGGGGTGAGAACTGAACTGGGGGCCTCCTGCGTGGGAGGTAAGAACTTTCGCCTCCGTGTCATCCTGGTGATTACCAGTTGTGCTGCAGTTCAGCATGTGAGTTTGCCCAAGTGGGGGCCAGGAATCAATCCCCAGACCTAATGATTGCAAGGCAAGCACTCAACTGCTAAGCTATCCCAACATCCCCAGATGAATCCTGATTAAGAGCCAGAGGTAAGAGGGAGCCTTGAGTAGCCTGATAGGACTAGAGAGAACTGTGCCAGAAGGAAGTGGCTAGCACTGAGGCAGGAGTCGGGACAGATCGTGATGGCTTTTATAACCAGCCTATCAGGTAGTGCTATCATCATTTTACAGTTGAAGCCAATGAGTGCAGGGGTTAAAGTGATTTGCCCTAAATCATAGCACTGGTGGCAGATCTAAAATTGAATAAAATATTTGCCTCATCCCAAAGATAGAGCTATTTCTATGTCACTCCTTGACATCTTTTTGTTTTTTTATTTTGGGAAAATTGTGATGAAAATTTGTATCCAAATAAATAATGTGTCCACCTCCAATAGACCCTTCTCTTCCATTCTGACCCAGAAGTCATCGTATATCTTCAGGATTAAAATGTATTCAAAAATATTCTTCCTTGATCCTGATGGAGGCAGCAAATCTCTGAGAACAGGGCTAGTTCTCAGGCCCAGAGTCACTGTGAGAAAAAGCTTGGAAGAGCCAGGCTGCATTTGTATTCCAAGTGGAGAGTCCAGGAAAAAAATGCATAGCAGTTTCATAAAAAATGTAAAAGAACTAGTTTGTTCATGACCTTGGTTGATTAGGGCAGGAACTTGCCATGATAACGCTGGAGATATCAGCAAAATCTATGTCTGCTCCTGGCCCATGCTCCTGACCTGGTTCTGCAGCTCTAACTGCTCTGGATTTAGCTCTTGGGAAATGCAAGTTGGTTTGAAGGGTCTTTTGTTTGTTTGCTTTGTTTTGTTTTCTCTCTCTTCCCAGTTTGGGACACAAGCCAGCATAACTGTGCATAACTGTGGCATTTAACCACTGATAAGTGAAAAATAAAGTTCACTGAACACCATGGCTGTTGTTAGAGCTCATAAGAACACACAGTGCCTGCATCTGGATGGCTGCCATTCCATTTCATTGCAGAGCTTTACACTTCGGTAATGTCTCCCTCTCTGGGGCATGGCAGACCCTGGCTTGTCTTGGACAAAGTTGAGAAATAGGCAAAGAGTGCTTTTAGGGCTGTGAACCTTCCTTTACCCATTGGGGTTCACACCATGGTTTCTCTCTCCTCTTCCACAAAAATGATGACAAAGAAAGAACAAGCATAATTATTGGAAGAGAGGAAGGAGTGATGAGAGCAAGCTATACTTAGATGAGCCTACTATGTGCAAGACACATGACACTCAGAGTTTTATATATTATACATTGACTCAATGACTTGCCTCAATAATTGTATATGCTGGAGAATAACATTGTTTTTCTGTTACAAAGAGCTTATTTTGCCAAGTTCATTATGTTACAACCTGGAAGATAGAGCATGGTTTGAACCTAGGATGTCTAGTTTTGTCCGGGTGCTTAGACATTATACTAGGATGGAATGACTTGTTGACCACAAAGTTGTAGGTACTATGGTAGATACTGTAACATATTATTTTATGTAATGTTCCTAACTAGCTTCTGATATAAGGTTTTATAACCCCAGTTTACAAAAAGGAAGACAGGATAAATGAGTTGACAAGATTTCATAACTAGTATCCGGTGAAGGGGGAATTGATCTGAATGATTGCAAATTCCACCCTCTGTCCACCATAGCCTCCTAAGACCCAGATCACCAATCACATGGTGTCAGTCTCTTCAGATATTGATTTTAAGTACTATCAGAGTATAAAGTTAGATTATTGGAGATATGATTATTTGGGGTAGAACTTTGGGTAGCAACTAAGATGCAGGAGAACTATTTTATTTGGGAGTGGGAAGAGTGGGCACTGAGACTTCCTTTAAATGTAGAAGTGACAAGTCGTAGGCTGGTAACCAGTTGGCCATTCTACATGCCAGCCTCACTTAAAAGCCTCTTCATTTCAGTTCTAAGCCACTGTATTTGATTGTCTTCACCTCAGTAGTTTGCAGCCCACCCAAGTGACATGTTTAAAACTAAACTCACCTTATTTCCATCCAGACTTAATAGTGTCACCTAATCCAGAAACACCTCTTCTTCACCCGTCACATTTAATCAGCTCCTGAGTTCTATAGTGTCTGACTTTTCAGATGTTTCTGGCCTGTCATTTTAGATCTCATCACTTATCCTGTCTTTGTTAGGTCATTCATCATCTTCCCCCTAAACTCCTATAGTTGTTGCCCAAGTGAGCTCCTCACTCCTAGTTTTTCTCTTCTCCGATGTACCATCCTTGCTGTCCTTGGTATAGTTGCTCCAGTATGGAAATCTGATCGTGTCACATCCTTGCTCAAACTCTGTCAGGAGTAAACTCCAAGCACTTATGTAGTATTTCCTCAAACTTCAGGCTGTGGTCTTCAGTAATGTACTTGTGGGGTTGATGTTCCACAAACCTAAAGGCCTCACTGTAAACAGTGAGGTTCTCTGTTTGATTCCAGGCCTTTCAGCCTCTGCTATGTCCTCAGCCACAATCTTACTAAGTCATTTACAGGCAGAAGTAGAGATAGAGATAGAGATTGATAGAGATAGAAATAAGAGATAGAGAAAACAATTGAGATAGATGAGAAAGAAAGAGAGAGAGAGGGAGAGAGAGAGAGAGAGAGAGAGAGAGAGAGAGAGAGAGAGAGAGAAAGAGAGAGAGGTTGATTCAAAACTAACACCCACAGGGGAGGGGCAGATGCGGCCTGTATCCCAGAGGAAGGAGTCATTTCCCCACAGCCTTTCAACTTGGGAATTCTCAGAGGATCAAAGGGAGACTGTCCACATTGCCACTAGTCCCACAGCAAGTGAACTGCTCCTATCCCACCCCCCGTTTCTTCCCCCCAAAGAAGAATGATTCATTTATGTGCTTTTTCTTTTTAGTCCAGGGAGCTTTTGCTTTAAATGCTTGGGCATGGGAATGTGAGTTCACATCAGCTGATGGTCAGGGGCAGATAAGTGGCTGCTGTGGGGGCACGAGTGACTTAGCAAACGAAGCTGTACAGCTTACGATTGCCAAGGCCCTGTCAGTGTCAAAATTCTATGTTCATATTTAGTGTGTGACAATGAACAGGAGTGGGTCTCTGCTGTAACACCATTCTCAGAAGGAGGATTTGGGTGTCCTATGCAGCCAATCTCATCCCTAAAACAGAAGAGCTTTCTTCTTTTATTCTTTCCCTCCTTTCTTTCCACTATTCAGTAAGTGCCTTATGTGCCAGGCACTCTGCTAAGCCTGGCTAGCCATTGACCCTGATCAGTACAACCAAAATATGACATAAGTTCTATCTGCATAAAGCTTTACATAGAAACAATTTGGTTGTAGCCAAAAAGGGTGTGTGAGCCTTGGTGCTTTCTAGAAATTTGCCATTTGATACTGCATTTGGAGACAAGGAGCCTGGATCCTCCTAGCTTTGTGGCCTAGAGCAAGTAATTCACCTAATTTAACCTTAGATTCTTCCTCTATAAAGTGATGATAAAAAAAATACCTCCTCTTTTTTACATGAATTGTAGTGATGAGGATTAAAATCAAAACAAGATGATCTCTGTGAAAGAGTTTTGTCAACTGTATAAAGTACTAAACAAATGCATGGGAGTGTTATTCTTAACATGGCTTCCCCACACTCCTCTTTTTAGGACATTGCATCCCATGTAAATGAAGGTCATTCTATAAATAAAGCATTAGCTTCATAGTGGTCAACAGCTGTGGTGGACACCCTCAATCATTCCACCAAAGGTACTCAGGACCAGGCTAGAGGATGACGTCTTTGGACAGAGGCAGGCTGCCCCTGCTGTTGGGAGGATGTGTCTAAAGAACATGCTTTGTGGACAGAGGGGGCTGTGATGTGGAAGCCCCATTTTTGTCTGGGATTCTGAGCTACATGGATAGATGGAAAGCAACCAGACGTGAGCTGTCTCAGCCTGCTGGTGTTCCATTCCTGAGTGCTTTCACGTGGACAGCCATTGTTCAAAGGAATTGAACAAGTTCCCAGAAATTTTGATTTACTGTAATTATATATATTTTTCACTGCACCCACATGGTAAGACAGCACCATCCTCTGCCTTCTAGGAGCTACATATAAATGTCCCCCTTTAAATCACAATGACAGTTTGCTTAGTTCTGTACTGCCTACCCTCCCTGTCCCGCTTCAGCTTCATAGCTGCTTTCTCGCATGTCTGCCCACATTCAGAAATGCATACCGGAGAGGAAATATTAGTGCTTCAATATGAAAATAAAGAGCTTTTCCTATGATATAAATATCTGCTTTGTTCTTCGCTTCCCTGTCTTTAGGAAATGTACATTTCCTCTCCGAAGGAAGAGACCTACCCTATGAGTAATGGGAAGCACTTTCCCACTGCCATCTTGAAACTCATATTCAGGATATTCATTCACTCATTCATTCATTTATTCATTCATTCATTCATTCACCACAGAGAAGTTGAGGGCCTGCTATGTGCCAGACACTGTTCTAAGTGCTTGTAATAAAACAGTTAACAAAAGAGACAGGGTTTCTGCTTTAATGAAGCTTATTATATGGAGTGAGAAGATACAATCAGTACCACAAAGAAACAAGTATACATACAACACAGTTTCAGATAGTGAACAAAATAGAAAGGGCAGCATAATAGAGAGTGGCCAGGAGGGAGGATATCTGGGAAGGCCTCTTTGAAGAAGTGCGTTTGAGCTGAGACAGAGGACAAGGATCTGCCGTGGCTGGTCTGGGAGAGGGAGTTCCACATTAAGGGAACATCAAGCGCAAGAGTGAAAAAGGCTCATCTGCTGAGATGTTTGCTTTGCTGATGCTGAGAACAGCTGTGTGTCTAGATTCCTGGCCAGTGTTCTGCTCTCTAAACTATGCGTGTCCCTGCCCACAGGCTAAGAACATAATCTGTCTGCTTCTCTGCTGGGCTCCCCCATTTTGCAGGGCTCTCTCCAGCAGAGAGGAACAACAGAGAGTGTACAGCTGGTCTCGAGTCACTGCCTTTTCAATCACCCCTATTTCTAGCTAAGCCTGTAAAACCTTTGTTGAGATCTATGTCTACAACGCTTACTGAAGCCAGCGTTAGCACACAATTATTCCTCTTAGCTACTACTTATAATAGAAATTGTGACCTTCAGACATAGACCTTAATGTGGGAACTTATAACGGGACTGAGGTAATGTCAGTTTAAGAAAGGGCACTTGCATGCCTGAATAGATCAGCCTCCTGGTTTGCACTGATGGGCTTAATCAAGAAAAATCAATGATATAGGAGAAAGAGAAGCAAACTTCAGATAGTAAAATGATTTACTAGGTGTTAAGTGTTCTCCTTGCAAAGTGGCACTCACGAATGCATTCTGTACAAGGTCCCCTAGATGCCTAAATGAAACTGCCTGGGGACATGACCCCTCTCTACCCCTTTCCCATTTGCTTGCCCATCCACTCTGAGAGTATTTGAAATATACAGCAATTACTTTCCCCACATAATTAAATAAAAAAGTATAAGGAAGAGAAGAAAATACTCTGCAACTCATATTAAATAAAGTGGCGGTTGCAAATACACAAGATTTCCTGGCCTACTCAACTCCAGAGGCTCATTTGCCTCACCGACAAGTAATGCCATAGTTCTTGTTGCCTTCCTGCTTAAATCCTGTCCCTAAAGTCCACCCTATGGACTGACTTTGATCTTCTGTAAATTTTGTGCCAGGCCCATCCCTATTATGATTTGTTGCTCACATATTCTTCAGGGCTAATCTAACATACATCATTCATTTACTTATCTTCATGATATATTTATTAAGCATCTACTACAAACCTGCAGTGTGCTAGGCTTGGAGATACCAGTCTATTCACCATAATGGATAAGCTAAATGGCTCTGGCCCACGTGAAGCTTGAAGTTTATTAAAGGACATAGGCTAATAGACAAGACTCGTACAGAGTGGCAGGTACTTTGGTAGAAGTAAAACAGGAGGTCTGGGGAGCACAGAGGAGAGAAAGGAGGAAGGCTACTATTTTGAAGAGGCCCAGAAAAATCTCTCTGCGTTGGCTGGTCTCATCTCCTAGGTGCTTCCACCACCTTTTTTCCTTTTTCCTGCCTCTGGAGAGCCACAGGCCACAAATCATCAGTGCCCATCTTGTGGACCCTCAGCCATGCAGCTGCTTAGAAGTCGTTATCTTTTTACCTTTCCGGTCTGGCAAGTCCATGTTCTGCATCATTTTTGCCAAAACCAAGCTTCACTCCGGGCTCCCCTGGCCACCCCACATGATATAACCAATGGTTTCCTACTTATAGGAACACAGGGCTATGGTCTCAGTGGGCAAGAATTTAGGATCGTTTTCCCAGGAGTTCTGACCCCTCGGGCTCCTTGTGACATATCTGGGGTAAGGGCTTAGGAAAAGAGCTTTGTGGCTATTGGGAAAATTCTCCCTCTGAAGCTAACAAGCCTGCATGCGAATAGAGCCAGCTCCTGAGGCTGCATTGGACCTGAGCTCTAACGAGACGATGAAGGGAGAATTACCAATATTAGATCGACTAGCCAAATGCCACACATTTCCAAGCCCAGGACGTAGTGGTACACTTGCTAGAATTTTAATAATGTAAGTGTTAATTCCTGCACTCTTATTACAAATGGACTGACTACAATGAGCAGGAAAATTACATTAATATAGTCTATTCAATACTTCTGGGGGTGGGGTGAGACTTTTCAAGATGAATAGTGTACATTCTGTTAAAATACCACAGCTCATCTTTTATTTGTGATTTTTACCCAGTCATGTCAAAGGTAGTGAACTAGGAGTCCACACCTTTGTTGTATTCTAGGGACCCTCTTTTACAGAATCATTATGTTGCTCAGTCAGTCACTCAGTGGTCACCCATTGACTTGAGGACGATGACCTATTAGGTTTTGGTATTATTTCTTCTTCCACACAGACTTCAGAGGGATAGTCACTCTCTATCTCTGACTCAGGCCTTATCTGATAAGCAAGCCCAACAGAACCAGATGAACAGAAATCTCAGCCCAAGCCCTCAGTTGTCTTCGATAAGGGCCCTAGTTCAGGGGTCTCCAAACTTTTCAGCCCGCGGGCCGCATTAACTATCAAACAGCAGTTTGGGGGCCGACTACACACTCGAGGTCCAAATAAAAAAGAATCAAAACATAGATGTTGTTTTTAATTATTTATTTAATATTATTTTATTTAGATCAAAAGGTCTCCATGGGCCGGATGAGAGGGCCTTGGGGCCGCATCCGGCCCGCGGGCCGTAGTTTGGAGACCCCTGCCCTAGTGGGCTGAGCACTTGGTCCAGGCACCTCTCCTCCCATAACAGCATCTAATGTCCTCAAAGCTCTTCCACTGGTCTTCTCCAGAGCTCAGAATAGTTGTTTTTAGTGTATAATTATTATTGTCTTTCCTTAGTATTATGCAAATAATATGTTACTTATAAAAGTAGAAAATAGAAGCTCAAAGTGTAAAATTAAAATAATTTATAATTCTAACCTTCTTGGATTGGAAACATGCATGTTGGTATGTATTCTTCCATATTCTTCAGTACACACGCTGAATGCATTGTGTGTGCAAATGTGTGCATGTGTACATGTGTGCATGTGTATATGTGTGCATGTGTGTGTAGGTTCTAATGTCAGTTTACTATACATATTGCTTGATAATTTACTTTTTCTTTAACTCCTTATTATGAACCTTTCTTTATATTAATACATGTTCTTTTATGTCATTTTCATAGATGTACAGTAATTCATTTTTATGGAGATTTAATTGAACCTCTCTGTGGGATATTTAGAATTTCTAGTTTTCACAAGTCTATAACAAACATTTCTCATAGACAGGTCTTTGCAAGGAGTCTTTGTTTCTTTGTTTCTTTCAGTTTTATATTCCACCTATAAGTGAGGTCATATGTTTCCTGATTCTTTCATTCTGACTTATTTTGCTTAATCTTTAGGAACTTTCCTTTGGATCAAGGCCAACATAAATTTCTTAGTCCATTTGGGCTGCTATAACAAACACTGTGGTCCAGGTGGCTTAGAAACAACAGTGCTTCATTCCTCACAGTCCTGGAGGCCCCACAGTTGGTATTAGGGTGCCAGTGTGGTTGGCCCTGACGAGCAGACTGCCTGCTTCTGGTCGTACTTCACATGGTGTAGAGCAGAGAGCAGCAAGTTCTTTCGTGACGCTTTCAAGGGCACTGATCCCACTCATGAAGGCTCTGCCCTCCTGACCTCATCTCATTTTAATACCTCCCCAAGGCTCCTTAACATTATCACACTGTGTGACATGGTTTCAGTATATAAATTTGGGGCGGGGGTGGGGGGGTGGGGCACATTTAGTTCATAATATTGGATCACCTTTGACAAGAGACAGGTTAATAGAATCATAAATTCTCTTCAAGAGGAAACTTAGCAATCCTCTGTTTGCTGAAATAGAATATGAATTAATAATAAAACCTAATTCAACTTTTCCTTCCTTTTTTATCTGCCCCTGTCAATCTATTAATACTTGAACAGTTCCAGAGATGGGAACTCACTATGTTTATATAGCACTTTATAACCCACAAATAGTTTCATATACATTGTTTTATTTTAGGCCAAGAATATCCAAAAAAGTAGAATTGATATTTTTATTATATTTTTTTATTTGAGTTGATGAATCCAAGTCAATATTCTTTTTTTTTTTATTTTTTCCCCTGCTTTTTAAAAATTTATTTTTTTGGTTAAATGTATTGGGGTGACATTCATTAATTGATATCAATTACATTGTTTCCAGGTGTACAATTCTACATTACATTGTCTATATATCACATTATGTGCTCACCACCCAGAATCAGCTCACTTTCTATCACCGTGTGTTTGATTCCCCCTCCCTACTCACCCCCTCCCATCTCTCCCACCCACCTTCCCCCTTACCCTCAGGTAACCACTAAACTATTGACTGTGTCCATGAGTCTTTGTTTCTTTGTTCCTTTCAGTTTTATATTCCACCTATAAGTGAAGTCATATGTTTCTTGATTCTTTCATTTTGACTTATTTCACTTACTAAGATGTTTTCAAGGTCCGTTCATGTTATCACAAATGGCTGTATTTCATCTTTTCTCAAGTTAATATTCTTTAAAGATTTGTTTTATTGTTTTAGAGAAGGTGAGAGAGAGAGAGAGAGAGAAGAGGGGAGGGCCCAGAGCAATCTCCATAGTTGTACAGCATTAGTTGTGACAGTTTCATTCCACACAGGTGGATGTGGGGCTGCCCCGAGCAGGAACCGAACCAGGAGCCTCTCACACGGGTGGTGAAAACCTTTGCCAAGATCCGGGCAGTTACCAGTTGCACTGTTGTTCAGCATATGGCTTTACAGGGGCGGGGCCAGGATTTGATCCCGGGACCTCGCAGTTGCAAGGCAAGTGCTCAACCTGCTGAGCCGTCCTGGCGTCCCCGATATCATTTATTTTTCATCAGTTCTCACACCCTTGTTCTAATTTTCTGCTTCCATCTAGATGGAGAAAAATCTCCTCTTTTGCTCACTAGCTAGTCCTCCCTTTTGATACGTTTTCAACTGGGGAAGAGAGAGTATGAATGGAGGCCATCGGGTCCAGCGCAGGAAGTAATAGCCTTGTGTGTGAGGAAAAATTGTGGCTGGAGGGAGGAGGGAAATGACAAGGAGGGTGAAGTGCACCCGAAATACACCTGGTTCTGCCAATTGTCATTGGTTGGTGGCACATTATTTTGGACTTTGGGCTAGACACAGATCACTGGGATAAATGCACTCTCATTTCATTTTATTGTATTCTTATAAGCATCAAGAAAATGAATGCACAAAGATGACTTTGGAGAGAAGTCAATCTAGATGTATTTATTTTTCTTTTGTTTTTAATGCTTTGCTTGATGTCACTTCATTTGAAGTTGCTTCTCTGATTTCAAACGGATAACAGCTGCCCAATGACCTCAGCCAGAAAGCTATCACGGAAGCAGCATTCCTCTTACACTGAGCATTTGTCCTTCTGAGTGCTCTGGGGCGGGCAATGGGCACTACCTACCAGCTGGGAAGTGCTTTCAGCTTGAAGTACTAGAGGGGACGGTGCCCTCTTGTGGAAATTTGCTCATCGGCTAATCTGCCTGGCAACAGGCAGTTTTAGCTCTTTTTAAATCAATGGTTATTTTTTTTTCTCAGTGAATTTGTGTTTGTTGGTGTTCTGAGGAGAATACCTATATACTTTTAATATCCATCAAGAACTGATAAATTCAAATTAATGTGCAATTCAAAAGGTTGCATTATTAATTTTGTAGAGAGCCAGATTAACTGTGAATTGTCTCCCACACTGGCATGTTGGGTAATTACTTTCATATTTTGGTGTAACGTCTTAGAAAATATGGTTTTGCAATCAGATTTATAAAAAACAACCTCTCCCACCTGTGTAGGATTTATGCAAAGCCCGGGCAGTTCGGGGCTATTTTTAGTCCTGATTAGTCATTAGGCCAAGACAATTCCAAGTGCAGCAGCTTACTGGGGAGAGACACGGCAGCTGGGCTCTCAGAGTAGCCTCGGGTTCAAGCCCACAGGTTTGTAACAAAATGGTGCTCTCCCCACCTTTGGGGACCGTGCAGAAGTGGCACTTTCTGTGACCCTGGTGTCAGCTCCGCCAGCCTGGAGCTAGTGAGTAGAGGAGAAACTGCTGATTCAGGGGCCTGCAGACATGGCTGATCTCACTGCCGTGAAAATAGGTCACTAATGACCTGTGGCGATAAGCCAAAAAACTACAGCCAGAGCTCTGAGCAGGCCACTGGTGGCAAGATCCGTTTTCCTAGAACTCCAGACGGAAAGCAATCTGCTTGAGTTTGTTTAGAACAACCACAGGGATGCAGATCTCACATGCTCACATTGTGCCTTCCCTCCCTCTGCCTTTATTATCTCAGGCATTCAAGTTGTTTATTGTTTCAGTTTATCCTGTTTCCATTCCCACACACTGAACTTACTCAGGACCGCCTGCTCCTGTTTGAAATAGCCAAGCTGATATGAATCCCCCACTCCACCCCCACACCAAGTGGCAGAGAGCAGAACAGACAAGGCAAGCAGGACATCTCCCTCTCTGATTCCTTGCACGTTGTTGCTGAAATAATTCTGGCCACTCTAGATCGTACTATGCTGATCTTCATGAAGCCATTCATCTCTGTGATTCTAGGAAGTGTCTGATGTTAGCATTATGTGGTGAAATAGTATTTACTTCATACTAAATAGTGTCTCTCCAGATCGGTGTTTTCTGTTACTCTCAGTAGTTCCCTAATGACATGTAGGTCTCTCATGACACAGGTGATAAGCCAGAAAACTGTAGACAGGAGCTCTGAACAGTCCGCTAGTGGCAAGATGAGAAGAATTGTGGAGAGAAAGGCTAGGAATTGCTGGTGGGTGCTCCATCAGGCCTGGAGTGATTCAGTGCAGAGCTTAGGCCAGAGCTTGCTGTGTGAAAATGAACTTCAGCATCTCTTGCAGGGCTTGTTAAGACGCAGATTCCTGGGCTCCACCTCCTGAATTCTGATTCAGGGGATCTGGAAGAGGGGCCCAAGACTGTATATTTCTAAGAAGTTCCCAGGTGACCACATCTAGAGAAGCATTGGCTTAGGCAGGTCACCAGCAGCCTTAGCACTGGCCCCACATAAACAATTTCCACGTCTTAGAACTTCTTCCACTAGACTGTGAGTAGACTTCAGGGTAGGGACCATGTCTCATTCATCTTTAAATCTCCAGACTCCAGCACAGTGCCTGACAGCATGTGTGTTAATGGCGGCCGAATGAATCAATTAATGACTGAATTCTATCAGCTGATCTTAAAACAGAAGCAGGTTTTCTGAAGACCTGGGATTACCTTGAATGGGTTATTGATTACATTGACTATAAGTGATTAAATCATAAAATTAACATTAAAAACACTATGCAGTAAACAGAACTTAGACAATATACTTTTCCCTGGCCTGCCCAGGTTGAACAAGAAGAGCTGGGTTTGGGGAAGAGGCTGGGCAGAGGAAAGATGGGCCATCGCGTGGGACAGGGTGTTTTAGCTACAATTTGTGGAAGGGACAGAAGCATCTTACAACTACTGAGCAGGTGACTTGACAGCTCCCCTCTTCCTCCCATGCACCGAATCTGAAAGGGCAGGGTAGGAGATGGTTCTTATACCAGAGGAGACTTTTCAGTGTGGCGTGTGTCTTAGGGACTATCACACCTGCTGGGAGCAAATGTGGAAGGCCTGGAGATTAGCTCCCCAGCTCCTCAAATCTGTGTGCTCATTCATTTAGGTGGGAACAAAGGAGTAAAGTGTTTGAGTCCAGTTTGGTGAGAACTCCCTGTTGCCATGTGACCTTATTCTAGCCGCCCAGCTTGTCCTCATACCCTACCTCACACTCTATCAATACCATCTTGTGGTTTTTTGTTTGTTTGTTTGTGTGTTCTCACAACAGCCTGTGAATACTTCTATCACTTGTACTTACTCATTCAACAAGCTGTTGAGTTCCTGCTGCCCTTCATGTCACTAGAGACACAAAGATGGAGGCAACATGCCTCTCTCTTGTCCTTAGGCAGCTTACTGCCTGTGAGGGGACGCAGATGTGAAACCGGTAACTACAATACAAAGAACGAAGTCCTAAGATAGGAGGAAGCATGCGGTGCTACAGAAATACTTAGAAAGAGCATCTAATCTTGTCTTGAAGTGTCTAGGAGGGTTTTCTAAATGAAGTAACATCCTAGTTGAGATCTAAAGGGTTGAATAGAGTTTAGCCAGACAAAAGACGGGAAAAGAGCATACCAGGAGAGAAAAAATATTTGCAAAGGCATTATCTGTGTCTATAATTGGCTGCAGACCATTGAATTGAGGGTGGAGACTATTTTGTATTCGTTAGGTCCTAACTCATGACACAGTACCTGGCACACAGCAGCTGTCCAAAGAAATGTTTATTGAATGAATGAATGAGTAAAGTAAAGAATTAGCCTCTGCTGAGTTGGCTGGTGAGGGTAGAAATTAATAATCACAGAAAGTGATGATTTTTAGAAAGTGAGTATTTTTGTTGGCTTAATGGCTCTTCATCCTAGTTCTTGTTTGCTCCTTCCTGTGTGCTTATCAATAAGTTAGCAGACATTAAAATTTAATGGGTTCTTTGTGCAGGTACATCTTATGCCCTGAGTATAATCGTTGATATGGTTTCCATGTAGCAGCAAAATGCTCTAACCCAGTGCTTTGAAAAAAAGGTGCAAATTTCTGAAAAGAAGATTCATGCAAACAAGGTTAGAATTGATAGTACATTTTAACACTGCTTGAAATCTAGGGAAATCAAAATGTGTTTTCAGAACCAGGCCTCTTTATTTTTTTTATGACAGAACAAATGCTGATTTAGTTGTTGTCATTGTCAGTTGCCTCTCAAGGTGTGTTCTGTCATTAATGGAACAGTGACGCGTGTCCACAGGCACCAGCTCACTCACTGCCGGGTGGCTGAGTTTCTGAATCACCTTGGGAAAATGAGAAATAATTAACTCAAAGCATTGAGGTGATTTACATTTTCTGAATGAATGTTAATGATTGAAGTGCTCACTTGAAGAAATTTGCCGAAGAGTTCATGAAGGAGGCAGAGAACAAGCCTGTGTTCTCAGTGATTACTTTAGTACCAGGAGTCCTGCCTCAAAGAGTTGGGGAGGCGAAGGAGGCAAGGAGCCATGGGTGAGAGAACTTGAGCGTTGTTGGGAGAGTCCTTGCACTACCCCTCAGTTGCATGACCCGACACCTGGCTGCAAGTCGATGCTTGAAGCTCATGTGGCTTACCGTGGCTCACAGTGGTTATTCACAGTTATGGGTGCACGTTAGAATCATCTGCGGAGCTTTGAAAAATACCAATCCTAAGGCTTCACCCCAAGAGTTAGATTTAATTGTGGGATCGAACCCATGCATCACTTGTCCAGGTGATTCTCTTTGAAAGCCAGGATTGTGACTAGTTGTTCATCGTAGATGAAGAGAGCCTGGTGCCAGCTAGAGAGTGGCTTCTTGGTTGCAAGTTGTTCCCTTCCATGAGTTTTCTCCAGGCACAAGGGCACAGAACCAAGAGGAAACAGAATAATTAAGGGTGGGATCCTTTTAAAACCCCAAATTGGAGAGGCTTTAAGAAGCACAGGTCATATGCACCATGGTTGGTATTACTACACTTGAAATCAAAAGGAAAATATGGAAAATTAAGAGTTATGATGGGGCAATGGGTTTCTGGCAAAAGATACTTCTAGGAGGTCTTGAAACATGTTTAGCAAGAAACTCACCAATCATATGAAGGGGCTTTTCAAGTGAAATTTCATGGCAATGGAAGGTAAGTACTGGGACAGTGGAGGGGGTGGGAACTGAGAAGCTAGGAATCCAGGAATAAACTGCTATAACATTTACCTGCAAAGCAATAGAGGCCTCTCAACAACTTCCAGGAGAAAACAAGGAAGAGTTTCAGAGATAATGCTTATGGATATGGATGGTGACAAATTGTAAGATTATTGTTTAGAGAACTGAATACACTTTTTAAATTTATCATTTTAAGCATCACCAAAATGGTCAGGGTGGGACATGTAAGTGGAATAGTCCACCAGAGTGCTGCCCACTTGTTATAGATTCCCAGAAGATATAAAGCTTTCTGACATTCATGTATTTTGTTCAAAGTTTAAGGCTCTCAGAATCATACTATAGTACTCCAGGGTGAAAAGTGCCTTCCTAGAGAACATTCAGTAACTATTTTAATACCATTAAGTAGTTCTAATTTTTGCCAATCTCAACACCAAATTCAAATTCACTTAAAGAAAATGTGGGTCTAGTCCAACAGGAGGTCCTGTGTTTTTGTCCTTGACCACCACCTATTCTAAGCTTCCCTTTGGTTCCTCACAGTTGGAACAAGTCCATTTACTAAGTCAAAGAGGCGAGAACCACTGGCTCCGTCTCAGAAAGCGCCAAGCTTTCTGGCATAATGTATACCGTGTTCCTATAGACCCTGGGATCATACGACTCCTATAAGAGAGGCAGCATCCTGTGCATGAAGCAACAGGACAGAACATCAGTCCTGAAAAGAAAATCAACGAAGACCACCGCCTGCTACTGCCATGTCACATCGTGCTTGGCGTTGGTGATCTCAGAGGTGAGAGGTTTTTATTGATCTCCCCTGTATGTCCTCATATACATGCTTGAATCCCACAACCTAACTTAGAGCCAAAAGTTCTAATCTGTGAACAGGATATTGGCTCTCCCACAGCTAAATCCTGCTGGCAGAAACTTACCTATGTGCCTGGCATCTTGATGCAGAACAGCTCCAAAGCCCTCCATACAGGAGTCAGTGTACTGAAAGTAAAGGATTGAAACTGGGTGTGATCATCTGACTCTCACACAAGAACCTGGCTGAAAGCAGTCACTCAGGCCTTGAGTGCCCACTTACAGATGAGGGAGGGCAGTGCCTTCCTCCACTACCAGTCTGCAAAGAGCGCAGAGGAATGGAGGGCCATGGCTTCTCTTCTCTGTGGAATGCCTTTTCTGTTCTCTACTTTAGTAGCTCTGGCCTGATGCCCCTGGGTCAGGTCAGAAAAGGGGTTTGCCCTAACGGCACGATTGTCATTAAATCTCCTGTAAAACCACTCTGCCCATAGGTATTTGACTCTCTAATACCTGAGAGAAATGGTTAATAGACACTAGAAAAGGTCTTTTTAAGATCTGCCCTTATCCCATTATGACACTATATATCTAGCAGAAACTGTATTAGAAAATGAACAAGGTTTACCCTGATTCTTTCAGGCAGTTGTTTTTCTTTAATTCTTTTTTATTGTTAAATTTATTGGGGTTGACATTGGTTAGTAGATACATAGGATTCAGGTGTACACTTCTACGTTACATCGTCTATGTGTTGTATTATGTGTTCACCACCCAGACTCAGTTCTTTTTCCATCACCATATATTTGATGCTCTCTCTTCTCCCCCTCCACTCTCCCCCATCCCTGCCCCCTTACCCTCAGGTAACCACTAAGCTATTGACTGTGTCCATGAGCTTTTGTTTTTTTGTTACTTTCAGTTTTATATTCCACCTATGAGTGAGGTCATGTGTTTCTTGCTTTTTTTCTGTCTGGTTTATTTCTCTTAGCATGAGAATCTCAAGGTCCATCTATGTTGTTGCAAAGGGCAGAATTTCATCTTTTCTTATCACTGAGTAGTATTCCATTCTGTAAATGTGTCACAACTTCTTTATCCAATCCAATCACCTATCAAAGGATACTCTGGTTGATTCCAAGACTTGGCCGCCATGAACAGTGCTGCAATGAACATTGGGGTACATGTATTTTTCTGGACTAAGGTTTTTAAATTTTGGTGGTTGATACTCAGGAGAGGGATTGCTGGGTCATATGGTGATTTTATTCCTAATTTTTTGAGGAATCTTTGTACTGTCTTCCATAGTGGTTGCACCAGTTTACATTCCCACCAACAGTGTATGAGGGTTCCTTTTGGTTCACAGCCTCTCCGGCACTTGTTATCCCTCATCTTGTTGATTATAGCCATTCTAACAGGTGTAAGATGGTATCTCATTGTGGTTTATATTTGCATCTCCCTAACTGCTAGTGAAGTGGAGCATTTTTTCATGTATCTGTTGGTCATTTGTATGTCTGCTTTGCAGAAATATCTGTTCAGGTCCTCTGCCTTCTTCTTCTTTTTTTTTTTTGAGAGAAACAGACAAAGCGAGAGAGAAACAGAACAAAGGGGGAGTGCCCAGAGCAGTATACATAGTTGTAATGTCATCAGTTTTCCACATGGTTTTGTTCCACACAGGGGGCACCCAGAGAGGCAGGTCAGGAAAAGGGCTGGGGGTCTCCTGTTTAGGAGGCACAGCCCCTCGAGTCAGGTGCCAAACCTGGGGTCAAGAACTGAACTGGGGGTCTCCTGCATGGGAAGCACACCCCAGTTCAGCATATGGGTCCACATGGCTGGGGCCAGGATTGATCATTGGTCCTCGGGGATGCAAAGCGTGTGCTTTACCTGCTGAGTCATCCCAGCTTCCTCTCTGCCCATTTTTGATTGGATTTTTCTTTCTTGCTTTTGTTGAGTTGTACAAGTTCTTTATATATTTTAGATATTAGCCCATTATTGAAGGCATTGTTTGCAAGTATTTTTGCCCATTCGGTTGGTTGTCTCTTTGCTTTGTTGATGGTTTCTTTCTTTCAGGCAGTTCTGAACTTTGAGAATCAAGGTTTCTATGCCTCTTAGGTCTTGTAAAGTACTATTATTTAAACAAATTAGTACCTACAGATATTTCATATCAGCAATTATCCTTTCCATTAACTACTGGATCATATCCAGAATCCCCCAATCCCTTGTGAACGTTGCCTAAAACGAGAGAGACCCAAAGGGCAGCCGAACTGTCATTTCCTTGCCCTTTTTAGCATCTTGATCTGAAACTATTGGCTCCTGAAAATTGACACTGAAAACTTTTGTCTCTAGTAAGCAGTGTTGGGAGTTCTGAACCTAAGTTTTGAGTTCGGGTCTCCTCTGGAGTCTATTGAGAAAGAAATAGTCCGTCCAAGTCTAAATTTTTTCTGAACTGTTATTCTTCATTATGCACATGTGACGAGACTCAGAGATAGTAACTAATCTCTTACATTGTTATTTTCAGAAGGTGCAATTTAACAAGACTTTCCCAAAATGGTCAGGAATTTTACAGCTCTGTTCTAGAATGCTCTCATCGCAGAGCGCACACCGCGTTCCTTGGCCTCCTCGGCACTTCTCAGTTACAAAAATGAGACTTTCCATCCTCGAGGCGATCCTTTCTTCCTTTGGGCACCGCCCCCCATGCCTCACTGTTGGCTGCACGGTCCTGACCGCCTCGCTGGAGCCGTTTGCACGGTGCCCCGAAGCGCGCAGGTCTGATAGGGGGCGAGTCCTCTACATGGGCCATCTCGCTCCTGTATGTTCTTGTCCTTCTTTTCCTGTTTCGTTTCATTGATTGGAAGGAATAAGGAGGTTATCTCTGACGTGTCAGACACAGTTGTGTGTCAACTTGCTCAGAAATTACTTGAGACTTGCCTTATAAAGGGTGTCTCAAAATTCACGTAAGATTTAAAGTTTGCGTTGTTCGTGTGGTAAAATGTTGCCAATGAAAAAAAAAGCGTGACAGCTGACAGTTCAGGGTTATTAAAAATGGAGAGCTACATGAAAGAACAATGCGTTTTCATTGTTGAGCAATTAAAATTTACAATTTTTAATTATAAACCTGTGTTTTCTATCAAAATCACTTCTTGTGTGAATTTTGGGACACCCTTTAGACAGGGTTTAGCAGAAGTAACATCCCTCTTTAACGAGCTGATAAACTTAAAAAGGGCATGCATCATCTCTGCTGGATGCTATCTCTATCTATCTATCTATCTATCTATCTATCTATCTATCTATCTATCTATCTATCTATCTATCTATCTATCTTCTCCTTGCTGTCTTTTTTCCTATTGCTTTCTATAACAAAGTTTTCAGATTCAATTTAGAAGCAAAGGTCATTCTTGTCCATTGCAAATCCGGTTAGAAATTTGACCTGCACAGTCCTGTGGCTGCTGGCACTCCCGAAGGCCGGCTGGGGAGTCCTCACCATTCCACTCCCTGCACGAGGCATGTTTGCCTTGAGGCCGAAAGTGACTTCCGGCCCCAGGTGCCCAAGGCTTTACCAGGCTTTTCCCCTCCACATCTGGCCCCTGCCGTTCTTCGTGCTCACAGCATCTCAAAGGTGTGATCCAGCCACAATCTACCGTGCCTTTCTGACCCTTCCTAATCATCCCACCCCACTTCCTGTCTCACATGACAGATCGGTGCTTCTTGCAATAGTTTCAGCTGGTAGTAACAAGTAGCTTAGGCAAACAAGTGACCTGCATGTCCAGTAGGTGGGCTAACTAGAAACTTAGTTTTCAAAAAATTTTATAAAAAAGAAATATTGACATAAACATATAGGTTGATGAATTTTCAAAAGCTGAATATTCCTATGCAACCAGCACCCAGATCAAAATGCATAATATTATCAGAAGCCCAAAGTACCACTTACGTTTTTGTTTTATTTTTTTCTATAATAGTCACTCCAGAATTCAGCAGTATGGATTACTTTTACCTCTTTATAATCTTATGTAGATGGAAGCATACACCACAGTCTAAGCATACACCACAGTCTCTTTTGTTTCTGACTTTTGCTCAGCATTACATTTGTGCATTTCATGCATATCATTGCATGGGATTGTAGATCACACATTTTATGGACTATGTAGTAATTTTCTATGTGAACATGCAACATTAAAAAAAATTCTGTTTCACTACTTTGCTATATATGTTTTTTGCTCCAGATTCTGGCCATAACCCACAGCATTGCAATAAACTTGTTTTTACCTATTTTGGGGGTGGGCAAATGTAGGCATTTCTATTGGGTCTAAGTAGATTTGGACATGCTGGGCTATGCCGTATGCATTAGCTATATACTGCCAAATAGTTTTTCAAAGGGTATTATCTGTGTTTTTATTTTTAGTCATCGTGGTGGGTATGTAGTGGTATGTCACCGTGGTTTGAAGTTACATTTTATTTTGCATCTTCCTGTGGCAGCTTCAGGTATGAAGTTAGGGCATCTAATGAAAGAAGTCACCACAGACATATGCTCACTCTCACTTTCTAGAGATGTATTCTTTTTACCTCATTTTATTTTTTTAAAGATTTATTTTTATTGTTTGACAGAGAGAGAGAGAGAGACAGAGAGAGAGAGAGAGAAGGAGGAGGACCCAGATCCATAGTTGTGCATCATCAGTTTTTGACATGGTTTCACGCCACACAGGTGGAAATGGGGCTGCGCAGGGCGGGAACCTGGCGGGACCTCTCACCTGGGAAGCAAGCCCTAGTTCAGCATGTGGGTCTGCACTGGCCGGGGCTGGGACCAGAACTCAATCACCGGACCCCATGCCCACAAGGTAAGTACTTAACCCACTGAGTCATCCCAGCATCCCTTTACCTCATTTTAGAAATAACTTGTTTACAGAGCCTTGCTGGAACATCCAGAGTCCTTCAAGCCGCTACATTCCAAGGAAACATGTTATCGTTAGCATCCCAAAGCATCCTGTAAGTGACATTGTCTATTGGTACACTCATTTGTGTGTTCATCTGTAGACAATTATGCCAGGCACCATTCTAGGTGTTAAGAATACATCAGAGAACAAAATAGAATATAGACTCAGGCAGTTCATATTCTAGGGTAAGGAGATAGTAAACAAAAGTAAGTAGAACTGCTTGTCAGACAGTAATCAGTGCTATGCAGGAAAATGAAGCAGGGCAGGTGTAAGGAGTGCTGGCACAGCTTTAAAAAGAATGCTCAGAAATGGCCTTCCTGACAAACCGAGTCAGGAACAAGCAATGGGGGTACTAGGGCAACAACCTTCCCAGGGGGTTGGCATGGGCAAATGCCATGAGGAACAGCAAAGGGGCTTCGGGAACAGGGCAAACAAGGGATCGCTGAGTCTTGTGAAGAGAGGCCAGCCAGGGAGAGAACTCCTTTTAAACCCAACCATGCTGGTAGCTGATGTCAGACTTCAGCCCCCAGAACTAGCTCCATGTTCTAGCACAAATTTGGGAGGCTGGATTCTTTACCAGCAGCATTTGGCTTAAGAGAACATTAGTTCTAGGAGCCAAGAGGAGTAGAGGGAGGTAAGACAGTTAAACAAGCCTCATGGGACCAAGAACAGCCACTCTGAGGAGGGTCACTCTTCCTTCAACAAAGGCTGCCAGGTACCTCACTAACTTACAGCAGGTTGTGTAGGAAAACTTCTTCAAACTGTACTAACCTGGGCTTGGAATGGACAGCCAAGGACACAGTACTGAAATACCATCTGTGAAAAGTCTGTACTAGAGGACATTTCAAAGGAATTTTCTTCTTTTCAACTAGATGCAGTCATGAAGATTAAGAGTGATAAACATGAAAAAAAGAGACAATCAGGTACAGAGAAGGAAAAGATGGTGTTGGGCCTCATAGACAATTCTGGGGACCTTAACTTTCCTTCTGGGTGAATTGTCCTTAGAGCCACTCTGGTCCCATCTCTCTGAGGCCTTTCAGTATCACATCAGCCTTTCAGCTGTGACCACCTGGTTCTCTTCCCACAGTCTCTAATGGGTCCGGTTAGTATCCCCTCTCCCTCACATCTTTCCTGGTTATTTTGAGGTCATTTGGGTGATGCAACAGAAAAGAGAGAGACAAGATGGAGTTTGAGGATATTCATTTTTCTGTGATACAGTGAACAATGCTAGGGTTCAAATTCCAAGTTCAATAGTTCAAATACTTCAAAACTATTCCTGAGGGAATCTCCAGGCAGTAAACCCCACTAGGCCTCAGCAGCATGTGAATACCAACAGGCGGTAATATCAAGATCAAACAAAATCACAAGTTGTGGGATCTATGAGTATTTCCAGTCTGCATCATAGAAAACCAAACCCCACTTTCAAGGTCCCTTACCCCAACCTAGTGTCTTTTGGGACAACTTTAATGGGGAAGCCAACATGTGCTCTTGATTAAAGCAAACATATCTGTGACTTTCCTGAAAGGGATTAGAAACAAAGGGATCTTGGCATCAGAACAGACTGAGCAGAAAAGAAAAATCCAGAAAGTAATAGTATGTGAGAAAGGGCGTATTAATCAATAAATGGTGTTGAAAAAACCTTGCTAATCACTGGGGGTGGAAAGTACACTCTAAAGCCAAAATCAAAATTAAATTTCCATGAAAACACTAGAAGAAAATATGAGTAATTTTTTTTTTCTTTTTACAACATAGATATGAGAAAAGACTTTCTATATCTTCCAGGGAGTAACTGTTGTCATAATCATCATTATTTGACACTCTGTGTCAAACACAATTCTAGTGCTTTAGCTATATTATTTAATCCTCACAATAACTTTATAGGTATTTCTAATTTATTTTCCCCATTTTCTAGATGGTAAAATTGAGGCAAAGAGAGGTGAAGTAATTTCCTCAAG
>PVKE010007406.1:8944-50914 GCA_004027555.1 Craseonycteris thonglongyai | reverse complement strand
TTTTTTTTTTCTTTTTTTTTTTAAAATATATTTATTTATTTATTATTTTTGACACAGAGAGAGAGAGATACAGAGACAGAGACAGAGAGAACTGAACTGGGGGAGCTCCCAGTTCAGCACATGGTTCCGCACGGGCCAGGGCCGGGATTTGATCCCTGGTCCCCAGCGCTGCAAAGTGAGCGCTTAACCCACTGAGCCATCCCGGCTTCCCCTGTTTGTTTTTTTTTTAAACCTGAATTCATGGTTTAATGCAATGGTCAAGTTCCTGAGAGTCACTATAAGAATATGCTAAAGTGGATAAATAAATCCTGGTTTCAACTGTGGCCTATAGTTAATGAGAGTTAAATTCCAACATATCACTCTATACTATGATGCATTGGTCTGTTGATTCAGATTGATGAGGATGTTGGAGTGGATCTATTATATGAAATCTGCTCAGCCAACCTTCCTTCAGATGATCTGAGAGAGGTAGCCTGAAGAAATTTACCCTTTACCAAGACGTAGAGAAATATTTTGATGAGAGGCCACAGAAATCCTTGAAGGGTCCATAGTAACTGGTTTGTAAAATGGAAATGTTGGTGGCAGATGCCATAATAGAATTGGCTTGAACGATCTCAATGGCTATAATGGGTTTGTTTATAAGTAGAGGTTAGTGGTAGTATTTAACTCTTAACCCTGATGAGAACAATTAGATCCATAACTTAATAGTGGGGTTCTTTTGTTTGTTTGTTTTTAATTGATTGATTGGTCTTCAGGGCTACAAGATCCTGGGTAGTTTATTTGCTGAATTTTTAGAAATAAATGAGATTATTAAACTAATATAGTATGCATTGACATACATAAGAAAACATTTAGACCTGGTAGAGAGAAACATGACTTGAATCATCATAGTGCAGATTCATGGCCTCTTAAACCATTTCAAAAATGAAGCCAATTTACAGACCTAGAACCTCTTGACTAAGGAAAAGCCAGAAGTCACTGGAGAAAAAAACATGGAAATACAGTCTTGGATATATAGTTTGAATTTTCTTTCAAACCCACTCAGTAGGAAGGAAAAATACCAAAAATTATAGGGATTATTATTTCCATGGTTTGAGCAGTTTCTGGAAACCAATCATAAAGTGGGGACTTAGGGAGGTTAGGTGATAAATGGAGATGAATCCAATTCATCTCCAATGCAATCCTAGCTAGACCCATTCTACACTTATTTTTTTGTCCACCCAAAATACATAGATGGTACAGTCATAAGGAATAACTGTCAAAATTCCCAAACTGGTTCTCCAATCCATGGAGGGAAGACTATTGTAGAAGGAGGCCAAGCAGAAGCTACTGGAATAACTAACCTGACCAGAAAACTAAACAAAAGAAAGATATCACACTCCTAAAGGAATTAGAAAGATTAGTGCTACCATCAATGACTTGAAATATGCAAGAATGCTAGTTCCTAAAACTTCCCCCATTTAATATGCCTGTATAGACAGTGTAAAGCCAGATGTGTCAAGGAGAATGACAGTCGATTATCACCTTCCTAATTAGGCAGTGATTCCAATCACAGCTGCATTTCCAGATATGGTATCTCCCCTGGAGAAAATTAACACAGACCCTGACACCTGGTATATACAGCTATTGGAATAGAAATGCATTTTTTCCTCTATCTCAGCCAGCAAAGGAAAATGCAAGCAGTTTGCTGTCACATGATAAATATAAGAGCACATTCTTCCTGTCTTGTTTCAGGGCTACATCAACTCCCTAGTTCTCTATCATAAAATATTCTGGATCAGGAACATGTGTTGTCTTGTTAGTGCACAGAGTTAAACACTAGCCATTATATTACTGACTACATAGTTTATTCCAAAACAGATAGATACACAGCAAACAGTCAGCATCCTAGGTTCTTAGTAAAAACACAGTAGTGCAAAGGGTGACAAGGAAATCCCTCAGTGTTCAGGGACCTGTAAAATTCATTAAATATTTTAGAGTCATGTGATGTGGAACAAGTTTTTAAATGCTATAGAAAAAAACAATTGCCCCTTTCAACAATCACTATCAATAAAAATGTACTATACTTGGTGGGTCTCATTTATGGATTTTGAGGACAATATATATCACATTTGGTCATACTATTTCAATCCACATCCTGGGGAATATGAAAGGTTGCTAATTGTAAGTTGAGCTTAGAACAAGAAGGATCCTGTAACAGACACAGATGGCTATACAAATAGCCTTGCCACATGGACTTTATGTCCTAGATACCTATTTTTGAAAAAATCTGTGTCAGAGAGATAATTTTCATCAAGTCTTGACAAAGCCCAGTGAGTGATAAGGAGTCCAAATCATAGGCTTTGGGAGTACGGCCCTATACTTTTCTGTTGACAAATTATTCTCCATTTGAAAACCTCCTGTCTCATACTAGGCTTTGATAGGGTTACCTGGCATAGCAAATAAATAAATAAATAAATAAATAAATAAATAAATAAATAAATAAATAAATAAAGACTTTGCAGGTGTGATTAAGTAAAGGACACTGAAGTGGAAAAACTTTCCTGGATTATCTAAGAAGCTCTAATATAAGCACAGGGTCCTATTAAGAGGAAAGCAAGAGTTTCAACATTTGGGGCCAGACGGGTGTGTGTGTCGGGGGGGGGGGGGAGAACAGAAAGAGGGAAGTAGAAATCAGGCAGACAGAGACAGAGACAGAGACAGAGAGAAAGAAGATTAGAATGCAATACACTACTTGTTTTGAATATAAAGGGTGAGCCAGGGGTCCCTCTAAAAGCTAGGAAAGACAAGAAGAAATTATTCCTTAAAGCTTCCAAATAGAATGCAGCCTGTCACAACCTTGATTTTTTAGAATACTGACATTCAGAACTAAAAGAAAATTATATTGTTTAAGCCACTCAATTTGTTGTTATTTATTACAGGGGTAATAGGAAATAAATAGAATGATCTTTAATAAGAAATTAATACGATTATTGCAAAATCACTAATCAATCTCAACTGGTCACTATACAGTGATTGCTATCTGATCTATATAATAAATACCTATACACAAAATACAAATATATAAATATATATATATTTATACACACAAATACTTTCAAAACTTAAAAAATGGATATGCACAACTGTATTAAATTATGTTATAGCAGGTATTTAAGAGACTGGGTCTGAATAGGTCTGAGGCTTAAAAAAAAGTGAAAATAAAAAAACTTGTAAGAGCAGATGTCACAGATTCGTGCCTTAAACTTTCTTTTTGCATATTTTTCTCTCTAAGCTTATACCTGTGGCCACTGTTCAAAAGTAATGGAACAGAAAACAACATGAACCTGGTTTGTGAATGTATCTGCACATTCTGTTACCACCAGCCAGAAATGAGCAACTTTTACCCTAAAGCCCCACTCAGGGGTGGTATTAAAAGACAATGGAGAAGTGAAATTGTCCTTGTAGACAGAAATTTTGGTGGCATTCCTGGTTGATCGAGCTACAGAGGGAAAGAAAGCTTGCTGTATAGAGTGAAAGAAATTCACAGGGAACAGCTAGTGCTATGACTAGATAATAAGTGGCACAAAATACAAACTAACAAACAAATATTGGAACTCAATGCAGAAATTTTTGGGGAAAAGGTGTGTGGATGCACGAGCATGGAGTACGAAGATATTTATGACACATGTAAATGTGTGCCAGAAAGTTTGTAGTTATCAAATGGATAAGATGACCAGTACTATAAATATCAACTTCTTCCAGCCTCCCAGTGCTTACTCAATGGCCCCATGTATAACGTTGTATGGAGACTGGATTGGGGGTGGGCATGAGCACAACAAATGAACTTTCAATTAAAGCTAATTCGAATAGCACCACAGTTGAGTGTGCAACGTGTTTATAGCAAAAGTCAATGCTAAATTCAAGAGATATTCCCACTTACCTGGAGAAAACAGCTGACCATTTGTTGGAAATTTGGTTACATATATTATTACTGAGGGAGCAGAAGGGGGGATTTGATTCCATAGCAAATGTCATACCTAGTCCTGTGGTTTCACACACACATTTTCTCTGACCACTGAAAGTGTTTTACAAATAAGAAAGTGTGGCGATGAATCAACACTCATATACTATCATATGTTTCATCACCTAGCAATATTTGGCTTGGTGGAAGGGTGAAAATACCATGCTGAAGTTAGAAAGCCTGCAAAGTTGGGATGTCATTCTATAGAGGATACGGCTGCTACGGTAAACCAGCCATGGATATACGTTACCTCTTCCATAATCAGAATGCAGAATTCTGTAAATCAAGGAGTAGAGGTGACATGACCAATTACATGATTACCCCCCAAAAATCACTTGAAGAATGCTATTGTGTTTTATTTTGTTTTTATCCTCACAACTTTAGGCTTGGTTATCTTGGAGGACTTTGAATCCAATAAAGGAATGCTTTCACTGAGGAATACAGTCAGAGTTCTTATTGAATTACAAATTTGTGACTGTGATCTGGCCAGTTTGAGTTTCTCATGTTGTTGAATAAACATAAAAAGGAGGATATGTGGTAGGCAGGGAGATTGGCCCTAATCATCAGAAGTAAATTGTTTTTTGATACACTATAGAAAATAGCGGGACAATGCCTGGAAATCTTGTTATGTAATGGGAGTCTCTATTACTAACTTCTTATTTATAATCCTGCTCAATGGAAAACTGAAGTAAACTCAAATAGGAAATAACTCCAAGAGATGAAGGCTAAGTTCACCCCATTGGTTAAAAATGTCTATCCACTGATTGGCTACCTGAGTGAAAAGGAAGTAATAGAAAGAATGTTGGGACTACCTTATAAAAACAGGATTACAAATGAAATTCTTCTGATCATCTAAAGAAGTAAAAACTGTACTATATTAATGATTGATTCTTCCTGCCACCTTAACCTCACTGCCATATATGAAGAACATTAATGATGTCTAATATATTCAGTTTCAGGTGGAAGTTGAACTCTGTTGACATCAGTGAATGCTGATGTGGTAGCTGCCGGAATTCCTGTTCTTCTGTGTTGTAAAAATTAAGTAAAATATAAGAATGAATGCTGAGGGGTAATGGAATAGAGAGTTTAGGAACTATTCCCTTTGTGTCTATCAATTCATTCGCCATTTTCTTCATCTGTTCTCTGCTATGGGAGGCTGGCCTGTATGGATTACATGAGATCCCTTGCTCTCTAGCTTATGTTGGTTAGAATAACTGGAGATATTAGGAGATCTTATAGACAGAGTGAATAATGAGGTTGTGATGTTTATTCTCTTGGCTCACCACATGAGTTATTGCTTTGGCATCCTGTAATCCTACACAAAGACTTCAGTATCTAAAACGGCCGTTTTGTCTTACATAGATTTGTCCTGGTTTTGAATAACCTTGCTCTCTTATTATCCTTCAAGGGCTCTGGGTAATTATAACCCCTGAGGACCTGCACTTTCCCTTTAGATTTTCCTATACTTTTTCCATACAACAGTCGCTTTATTAAACATTTCTATGTTAGCTAATTTGAGTTAACACAATGCTGATAAACATTTCACTACAACACATCAGATACCAAACATGTATTAATGTATCCAGATGCAAAAGGGGAATAACTTAAAATTATACTTTATTTTTCACTAGATGAAATGTCTGCATTTCAAAGGTGTTAGTATTCTCTCTGTAATGCAAAAAAGGCACCAGCGATTATAATACTTGAATGATTACCTTGCTACACTTGAATATAGTAACTGTGAGCTTAAGAGAAAAACGTAGTTGTTCTGAAGGGGTTAAAAATGGAAATACTGTGAAAATAGATGTATCATTTTCAGAGAGAAAAAACAGATCAAATAATTCATTATCTATGTTATATTTGAATGAACATTTCTTTTGTACAACATTGTAATTTTTCTATGTGAGAAGGCCAAGAGACTCATTCAGCGAATGTTCCAACCTTAGTACTCTGGAAGATTCCTATGGAACAGGAAGTACCCTAAATGCAGTCTAACAGCATATGTTTCATGAAACTATCTAACATTATTTGCCTTGAGATTTTTTTTTTCTGTAAATTTGAACTGAAAAAGCAAACAAACATATATTAGTTAGTAATAATCTGGTTTGAGGTATTTTATTTCTGAAGCTTGAAAACATTTTAACAAAATGACCAAAGAATAACTTAGGAAAACATGGACTGGTGATCAGAAGATACTGTCGCACCCAGAGATCACTCAACACCAATAGGCACTTGAAGGGAAACTTTATTCCTGCGCAGGGTCCGACCCACAGTCAAAGTGTGTGGCCCCCAGGTCTCTCACAAGGAGGTTTTTATACAGTCAGGGCTAAGGGGTGGAAAAGTACAGCGTTTTAGTTTGTTGGTGGCAGCGCAGCTGTGCAAGCAAGCCAGGTACAGAGGTGGATATTCACGGTTAGCTGTAAGCTATTCTGGCCCATTTGGACATCCTGTTATAGTACTTCCCTAGTTCTAAGAACACGAGGCCACCTGTTTGCCTGGGCCAACTTTAAAATTTTCCACCTCAGGATAGGCCACAACAGATATAACATGGTTAGCTGTTTCTACTAATACACAACTGGAAGATAATTATAAAAAATAATTTAAAAAGTACACTATAATGTAAGATATTCAGTCAGAACAAGAGACAGAAATAACAAACAATGATGAAAGTATAAAAATGAGCATGAAGTACGTGCAGATACTAAAAAGTCCCATCCAAGAACCATGAAGAGTTTCCAGGGAGGCTTGCTAAAATTACACTGATGTTGAGTTTAGGAGAAAAATTGAGATAAGTTATATTTAAAACATGAAGAAATAAAAAGATATTGTTTTTGAAGTAACACTATATATTTAGATGCAGAAGTGTTCAATAGTCCAGCATTCAGAAAAGATAAGTCTGTAATACGTCTGGAGAAAGATCAGCATATGGAGTAAAAGTAGGCTTTAAAAAAAGGAAATGTGGGGAAGCTGGGATGGCTCAGTGGGTTGGGCGCTCACTTTGCAGCCCTGGGGAGTAAGGATCGAGTCCTGGCCCCGGCCCATGTGGACCCATATGCTGAACTGGGGAGTGCCCCCAGTTCAGTTCTCACTGGGGAGAGACCCTGGCCCAGTTCCTGCCTGTGGAATACAACTAGGTGGAAAAAACAATGATGTACAACTATGGAGACTGTTCTGGGCCCTCCCCCTTCTCTCTGTTTCTGACTCTGTATCTCTCTCTCTCAAAAACAATAAATAAATCTTAAAAAAAAACAAAAAGAAAATGTTAAATAGATAATGGCATGAAAAAATTGTGTTTAGGAAAAGGAGCATACAATTTATATTAAAATCATGGAGACCACATAATTTTTTTAAAAGATTTATTTTTATTGTTTTTTGACAGAGAAAGATACAGAGACAGAGATGGAGAGAAGGGGGAGGTCCAAGAACAGTCTCCACAGTTGTACATCATTGGTTTTTTCACATAGTTTCATTCCACAGGTGGGCAGGGCTGCACAGGGCAGGAACTGGGCTGGGGTCTTGCCCTGGTGAGAACTGAATTGGGGGCACTCCCCAGTTCAGCATATGGGTCCGCACGGGCCAGGGCCGGGATTTGATCCTCGGTCCCAGGGCTGCAAGTGAGCGCTTAACCCACTGAGCCATCCCGGCTTTCCCCTCATAAATTTATAATAATAATTTGTAGTCAATTTCCATATTTCACTATGCCAAAAGGGGTAGCAATTTCACTATTGATTGTGTATTCTAGAACTCTAACATATATTTCAAAGGAAGTGCATGTTAGAGTATATGTTGCAGAAATAGTATTTGCTAATTACGAAAATCTGGGTCAAACCTAAAATATCAAAACAACAGAGGAGATAATAGCTATAATATATTAATACAATTTGTATTTATATTTTATAATAGTAAAAAATGAATGAACATGTTTGAAGTAATGCATGAATTATAGCATGGAAAGAAGTACAAAATATATTCATGAAATAAAATAAGTTTCTAAAAAAAAAAAAAAAAAACGTTTGGGAAATCCGGGATGTCTTAGCAGGTTAAGCGCTCGCTTTGAAGCCCCGAGGACCGAGGATCAAATCCTGTCTCCGGCCCAGGTGGACCCCCATGCTCAACTGGGGTATGTTTCCTGAATGCGGTGAGGCCCCCAGTTCAGTTAAAAAACAAACAAACAAAAAAAAGTTAGCCTAAAATTTTATGCAGAGCAAAAATTACATTCATATAATGCAAATTATTTTCTTTGCAATAGAAAAATACCAAACATCATCTGATTGTTAAAGAACACATGCACACACAAAGTGGACCCTTGAATGCCCGTGGTTTTACCTATGCAAGTCCACTTATACAGATGTTTTTCAATAATTATACAATTAGCCCTGTTTCATTGGATTTTGCATTTGCAGATAAACCAACCACAAATTTAAAACAGAATTTTGGATATACAGTGGAGAACTAGGAAAGTTGACTATATGCACTGTCCTATGCCACTTTATATAAGGGATTGAGCATGCACAAATTTTGCTATCCACCGGGGTCATGGAACCAATCCCCTTGAGGATACCTAAGACAACTGTAGTTAATTTTTGGGTGAGTCATAAGTTATACGCTGATTTTTGACTATGGGGTGCTTAAGACTACTAACCCCTGCACAGATAGATGAATAGATAGATAGATAGATAGATAGATAGATAGATTTCCACAGTAAACAAACAGATAAATAAACACAGAATACAGCCCAGGAGTCTAAAATTATATATATATATAAAATTATTTTTTAATTAACCAACCTAATAACACAAAAAATATTGCTAAAGAGATACACAACAATTTAATGGTAATGAGCTAAAATGCAGAAAATGTGGTCTAGAAGAAAAAAAACAATTCAAAAGAAGAAAGATAAAAAGGAGGCAGGAGCACAAGGAATGGATGAAATCAATAGTAAACAATTACCAAAATTGTAGATTTAAAGCCATTAATGTCAATAATTCCCTTATATGTAAATATTCTTAACATACCCAATTAAAATGCAGAGTATGTCTAATTAGACAAAAAAAAAAAAGATTAAATTCTTTGCTGCCTACAGGACAGCAATTGCAAATATACAAACTTCATTAGGTTACAAGTAAAAAGATGAAAAAATGTGACCATGCTGACTAATCAAAGCTGCAATAACAATATTAATAGCTTATGCTATATTTTATTTAAGCAAATATTAGCAGAGATAAAAAGGGTCACTTTATAATGGCAAATTGGTCAATGTTCAAGAGAATAACAATTCTAGACATTTATGAACTTAAATATAGAATTTAAAATTATAGGAAGAAAAATTATCTGCAGCATTTTAATGCCCCGCAACACAATAATTGATAGAAAAAGTAGAGAAATAAATAAGAATGTAGAAGGCTTTAACACACTGGACTGCTTGACCTGACTAAAACATTTAAAACATTTCACCCATAACAAACTTTAGATTACTTTCAAGAGCACTCAAAACAGTTACTAAAATAGAACATTTTGCGGTTTAAAACAAGTCTTGTTTTATATGAAATGATGGAAATCTTGCAATATATATTCTCTACTTAACAATTAAATTAAAAATCAATAACAGAATGGTAAATAAAAAAGTCCCCAATATTGGGAATCAAATACCGTATTTTCCGGCATATAAGACGACTGGGCGTATAAGACGACCCCCTAATTTTACAGTTAAAACATAGGTTTAGGCCTATATTCGCTGTATAAGACTACAGCCTCGGAAGTGGGGGGTAGTCTTATACAGCGAATATAGGCCTAAACCTATGTTTTAACTGTAAAATTAGGGGGTCGTCTTATACAACCAGTAGTCTTATATGCCGGAAAATATGGTAATACTATTTTAAATAACTAACTGATAAAAGAAGAAATTTAAAAAGGAAAATTAGAACATATTTTGAACTGGATTAAAATAAAGACACAATAATCAGTGTTTGTGTGATGCCACTAAAATATCATGTAAGAGGTAATTTATAGCAATGAATCCCTAGATTAGGAAAGCAAAAAGGCTCTCATACCAATGCTCTCTGGTTAAAAAATTTTAGAAAATAACAGAAAACACTTAACCCAAAGTAGAAAGAGGAAGAAAATAATAAATATAAAAGCACAAATCTGTAATATAAAAAAATAATAATTTGCATTTATCAAAATTAATATTTGCTTATTACAAGATACTTAAAAAATGAAAATACAAAATAATGACTTTGAGCAAACACTTAAAAACTGCATATCTTTACTTGCTAGCAACCCCTCTTTTGGGTATCTACCCAAAAAACCTGAAAACCTTAATCCACAAAGATATACGTACCTCAATGTTCATTACAGCACTGTTCACAGAGGACAAGTCGTGTGGAAAAAACCAAACTGTCTTTTGATAGATGACTGGATAAATAATTTGTGGTACATTTACACAATGGAATACTACTCAGCAATAAGAAAAAGTGAAATACAGCCATTTGTGACAACATGAATGAACCTGGAAACCATCCTATTAAGCAAAGTCAGACTGAAAGAAGAAAGAAACATATCACCTCACTCATAGGTAGAATATAAAAATGAAAGTAGCAAAGAAACAAAAACTCATGGACACAGTCAATAGTTAAATGGTTACCTGAGGGTAAGCGGGGAGGTGAGTGGGAGAGCACAGTGTGGGGGACTAGGGAAGGGGCATCAAATATATGGTGATGAAAAGAGAGCTGATTCTGGATGCAATACATAATGTAAAATTGTACACTTGGGAACAATGTAATTGTTATCAACCAATGTCACCCCAATAAAGTTAACAATAAAAAAAATCTGCATATCTAACGAAGTACATAAAATATGAAAACAAGTATCAAATCTCAATTAGAAGAAACCAAGTTAAATATGGGCATAATATTTGAACTGACGCTTCCACAAAGATGGTATAATGATGGTAAATATGTGCTAAACTACAATAGTCATTGCAGAAATGCAATTAAAATACACAAGGAGATATCACCACATGGTTTTAGAAAGTCTAAAACTAAAAAGACTGGTTGTCCCCCTGTTGATGAAAATGAAGAATAATAGCAAGTCTCATATCTTGCTGGTCAGACTGTAAGCAACTCAGAAAATAGTTTGGCAGTTTCTCGTAGGGTTGAAAATACAAATACCAAATAATCTAACTCTCCCATTCCCAGGTATTTACCCAAGAGTAATGAAACTGTATATACTGGGAGTGGCGAAACTAAGGCACACTTGCCCAAAGTGGAACGCGGAGAAATTATTTCAGCACGCAGAGCTCGGAGGACGCTAAGGGCAATTTCACAATGAGTTTATTTACAGAAATCAAAAAACAACTAAGTTGCAGATGGGAAGACAAAGAAGAGCGCCATATACGTTTTTTAATTACAAGGAGTACTTTTCTGTTGTATTACTTGCTTTGGTTGAGGCCAATTGTAAATTTATAGCAATAGATAGATGTTGGGTTATATGGAAAAGAGTGGGACAGTTCTGAAAACATGGAATTCCTTGCCTGAAAATTTTCAGTGTCTGAAAAATGTAGCAGTGGCAATACTCTCGATATTTTCCTCTACCTACTCATGTGAATCATTAGTTTCAATTATGAACCTAGTCAAGTCCTATTTTAGGAGTAATTTAACTGATGCCTCAAGTGCAGCTTGTGTAATGTTAAAAACAACAAAATATAAACCTGATGTGGTTCATCTGTCTTCTTCTGCACAACAGAAATCACACTTACAATGATAGAGGATTCTTTCATTTTCATGGGTACTCCGTGCATTTGACGACTAATGTTTATTATTATAATTTAATTCTGTCACGTTTTTTTTTCATTTCATATAAATTATTTTATTATAACATCATGTTATTCTAGTCTGAATAAAAATGTAATAAATGACTGATAGAGATTTTCTAGGTATTTAATGTATATAAATACCTTTGTTATGCACTCTAATAAAATTTTTAAACTTCAAAACAAATAATTGTGAATACCATTTAAAAATTATTGTTTTTGTTATAAAAACATCCTATGCCTCTCATAGACATAAAAATAATCGATACCTCTATCTCACTCGATGGGTTGGCACACGAGTCGAGCGAGTATACTCTTATTTCATAAACTTTGGCACTCAGTCGCCAAAAGGTTCGCCACCCCTGACATAGGTTAAGCTGTGGGCGGAGGGGCTGAATCTGGTGAAATAAACCTTTGGCATAGGTTAACCTGTGGGCGGAAGGGGCTGAATTTTGTGAAATAAATCTTTGGCATAGGTTTATACCTTTGGCATAGGTTAACATGGGGGCTGAGGGGCTGAATCTGGTGAAATAAACCTTTGGCGTAGGTTAACCTGTGGGCGGAGTTTGAATCTAGAGCACCTTTATTTAGATTCTTAGCCCTTTGGTGCCTTAGAGGGAGAGTTTAATTTGAAAATAGACTTGGAGAGTGATGCTACAGCCATCTGTCAAGGCAAGCCTTACGTTTATTTCCTCTGGCGGTGGTGTGTGAATTTCCTACAGCTGTTGTGACAAAGTCCTACAACCTGCACATCTGAAATGTATTCCCTTGTAGTTCTGGAGGCCAGAAGTCTAAGATCAAGGTTTGTGCAGACTTGATTCCTTCGGAGGCTGAGGGAGAATCTGCTCTAGGCCTGTCTCTGAGCTTCTGTTGATTACTGGCCAGCTTTGGAGTTCTTTGGCTTGTTGGCCCATCATCTTAATCACTGCCTTCATCGTCACGTGTCGTGCTTCCTATATGCATGTCTGACTCTGTGTCCATATTTCCCTCTCTAGTTGTGAATGCCCCTAGTTACTGACATGACAAAGCCGCTGGTCATCCAAGGCACCACCAGTCACAGAGGGAGACAGTGGGCCACACCAAAGGGCTAAGAATCTGAATGAAGGTGCTCAAGATTCAGTCGCTCCACCCACAGGTTAACCTATGCCAAAGGTTTAATAAACCATTGGCATAGGTTAACCTGAGGGCGGGAGGGGCTGAATCTTTTGAAATAAACCTTTGGCATAGGTCGGGGTGGCAAACCTGTGGCACGCGTGCCCAAGGTGGCACGTGGAGCAGTCATTTGGGCACGAGAAGCTGCGAGGGCGCTAAGGGCAATTTCACGGTGAGTTTAGATTACAGGGTCCAAATAACAACTAAAATTGAACTGACTAAGTTGCAGATGGGAAGACAAAGAAGAGCGCCATATACTTTTTTTAATTACAAGGAGTACTTTTCTGTTGTATTACTTGCTTTGGTTGAGGCCAACTGTAAATTTATAGCAATAGATCGATGTTGGGTCATATGGAAAAGAGAGGGACAGTTCTGAAAACATGGAATTCCTTGCTTGAAAATTTTCAGTGTCTGAAAAATGTAGCAGTGGCAATACTCTCAATATTTTCCTCTACCTATTCATGTGAATCATTAGTTTCAATTATGAACCTAGTCAAGTCCTATTTTAGGAGTAATTTAACTGATGCCTCAAGTGCAGCTTGTGTAATGTTAAAAACAACAAAATATAAACCTGATGTGGTTCATCTGTCTTCTTCTGCACAACAACAGAAATCACACTTACAATGATAGAGGATTCTTTCATTTTCATGGGTACTCCGTGCATTTGACGACTAATGTTTATTATTATAATTTAATTTTGTCACATGTGTTTTTTCGTTTTTGTTTCATATAAATTATAATTATAACATCATGTTATTCTAGTCTGAATAAAAATATAATAAATGACTGATAAAGATTTTCTATGGTATTAATTTATATAAATACCTTTGTTATGCACTCTAATAAAATTTTTAAACTTCAAAACAAATAATTGTGAATACCATTTAAAAAAGTATTGTTTTTTGTTATAAAAACATCCTGTCTCTCATAGACATAAAAATAATCGATACCTCTATCTCACTCGATGGGTTGGCACACGAGTCGAGCGAGTATACTCTTATTTCATAAACTTTGGCACTCAATCGCCAAAAGGTTAGCCACCCCTGATATATTCACACAAGTACTTCAACATTAATATTTACACAAATTTAATGCTGAGGAGAATTTAAGGAAAAATTAGAAATAAAGAAATGGCCATCAACTGGTGAATGAATAAGCATATCATTTTACATATTTGCTGGGGACAACATATCAGGAATGAGCACTTACGCAATATGTGATTACCAGTTGGATTCTTAAAATACATATGGCAGGAAGAAAAAAAGATGTGCATAGTATAAGAATATATTTATCTAAATTCCAGAAAATGCCATGGAATCTAAAATAAAAAAGATACTTCAGCTGTAGAGGTAATTTGCCAAGAAGGAGACCATGGAAAGGACTACAAAAGTGGCTCAGAGGAAGTTTGGGTGGCAATGGAAATATTCAGTATCTTTATTGTGGTGAATTTTTTAAAAAGACTTATTTTATTGTTTTTTGAGAAGGTGACAGAGAGAGACAGAGAGAGGTGGGTGGGCGGGGGACAAGGCCCAGATAAGTCTCCAGAATTGTACATCATTTGTTGTGACCCATTTCACTCCACACAGGTGGAAATGGGTCATGTGGGACAGGAACTGAACTGGGGGTGTTCTGTTGTTTCTGGGCCATCTGGCAGATACCAACTGTGCTGTAGTTTAGCATATGTGTTTGCATAGGCCAAGGCCAGATTTGATATCTGGACCTGGTTGTTGCAAGGCAAGCACTCAACTTGTTAAACAATCCCAGCATCCCTGCTGTGAGTTTTACTGGTCTATAAATATGTCAAAATCCAACTAAGTTAACACTGTACATAAATATGGTTTATTGCATGTCAATTATACCTGAATATAGTTTGAAAAATTACCTGAGGGGAAGCCGGGATGGCTCAGTGGGTTAAGCGCTCACTTTGTAGCCCCGGGGACCGGGGATCGAATCCCGGCCCCGGCCCGTCCGGAACCATATGCTGAACCGGGAGCTCCCCCAGTTCAGTTCTCTCTCTGTCTCTGTCTCTGTATCTCTCTCTCTATCAAAAAACAATAAAAATAAATAAATAATTATAAAAAATTACCTGAAAAAAGTACTAGGCTTCACAGCTATTTAACAATTATCTATAAAGAGATGATGTCAATAATATAAAATCTCATAGAAAATTAAAAGAGAAGACACGAATTATTTTAGTTAATAAAGATTACACAAAAAATGGACACAAAATTTAATACTTTATAATTACATTTTAACCATCCCCCCAATAGTTTTATAACATTTAGTTAAGACACTGCATCAGTACATGTGATGTTTCAACTGACAACTTGTCATAAAGCAGTTATATGAAAGAAAGCAGAGAGAATCAAACAAATGTCTGAACACATGGTCTATGATGAAGTGATAATAACACTTATTATTATTGCAAGCAACAAAGGAAAAAAAACAAATAAACAAAACATCATAGATGCAGACAATTTAGTGGTTACCATAGGGTAAACAGGTAGGGAGCTGGTGGAAGAGGTAAAGAGGGTTAAATATATGGTACCTGAAAGAGAAATGACTCTGGGTGGTGAACACACAATGCAATATGTAATGTACTATATGATAGAAAAGTGTAATTAAAACCTATATAATTTTACTAACCAATGTAATCCCAATAAAGTTAATAAACATCTTAAAAAGTAAAATAAATAATAAATAAATAAGAATGGACAACCAGCTTTATAGCTATTTTTGTAATTCTAAAACTTTGAAACAAAATTAAGAGAAAAATGTTTATTGAAATACACCATTTAGGGGAAGCCGAGATGGCTCAGTGGGTTAAGTGCTCACTTTGCAGCCCAGAGGACTGAGGATTGAATCCCTGCTCCGGCCCCGGCCCCGGCCCCGGCCCAGGCCCTGGCCCGTGCTAATCCATATGCTGAACTGGGGAGTTCCCCCAGTTCAGTTCTCTCTCTGACTCTGTATCTCTATCTCTCTCTCTCTCTGTCAAAAACAATAATAAATAAATAAATAAAATATATATTATATAAAAAAAAAATACATCATTTGGAGAATGAAAAAAATCACAAAAATAGAGATCTTCACCATACAGACATTTTAAAAGGTTATCCATAATATATTATTAACCAACTCCCATAAATAATGAGGCAAACAAACCAGTTAAAAATGGCAGAAATATTTGATTATGTACTTTACAAGAGAAAGTTATAATCCCTATACTTGTGTGTTTTAATTTAAATAACTTGATTTCTTTGACAAGTGTTCGTAAGGCTGAATCTTTTCATCACTGACATGAAGAGCAAGAACTGTTTTTAATGTTTTTAATATAGTGGGTTTTTTTTTAAGATTTATTTTATTATGTTGACAGAGATAGAGAGAGGAAGATAGAAGGGGAAGGGCCCAGAGCAGTCTCCATATTTGTATGTCATCCGTTTTAGATGTGGGTTCATTCCACATAGGTGGGTGGGGGGCCCCTTGGGGTGAGAACTGGGCTGGGGGCCTCCTGCATGGAAAGCACGCCTCAGTTCAGCATATGGGTCCACATGGGATTCGATCCTCAGTCCCCAAGGCTGCAAAGTGAGCACTTAACCTGCTGAGCCATCCCAGCTTCCCTCATGTAGCTTTAAAATCAGTATTAGCACTAAAATTATTTATTGAATTCAGGTGAAATATTATGTTTGACATGAATGCTAAACTGTTTTAACTACTTCCTTTCATAGTTGATTTTTTTTTCACCCTTTACTTGGGTTATCAGTGATAATATAGACAGAGTTTCATTTAATTTTAGAATTTAAGAAAGTCAGTACAACTCCTTTATGAACTCTTCTGTATACTGTAGATTTTGGTATATTTCATAATACCTTAACTTATACAAATATAGACAATAGTCTTTTTATTTAACTGAAAGAAAGTAGAGAACAAAGGTCTGACACTAAAATTATATTTTCTTGTTGGAAACAGAAAATTAATCCAAGAAAGTACATCTTACTAAATGAACTGCGAAAAAGTTTAAAATTAGTTGGTGAATATAGTAGTTATTTAAACATGTAAATTATTGAGAGTAATGTAGAAATTGGGCATTCTTCATACCAAATAAATTTAACATGAAAAGAATATAATTTTCATGTGAGATATCACAGGACTCCAGCATAGTAGTTCTTTTTTTAAAATATGATACAATTTTTATTTTATTCTTTCTAACATTAATTTATGTTAACAGCTTTACAAAAATTCAACTGCAGGCATAGTTTAAGGAAAGAGATGAAGTGTTTGACAGTTCCCCATTACATACATACATGCATACATACATACATACTTACATAGGCTGTCCAGAAAGTATCCAGGCATGTAACCATTCTCACTATATTGACAATGGTTGGATTTTTTTTTCTGGACAGTTTTTGTATAGACTGTATATAACTTTTTCCCAGAGCGTATAGTATACGCTGTATGTATGGTACACCCTTGTGTATATATATGAAACAGAAGATCATCAAAGTAACTCACAAAGATAAATGTAGGTGACAGTAGCAGAGAGCTTTAAGAAAGTTGTAGGGAGTTACTATAGCCTATGACATATATTAATATATTAACAGAGGCATCTTCCACTGAAGATAAAATTTATGAAGAATCTTTTTATTCTCTGCCATAGGAAAACCCCATATTTAACTCATTGAAAAAAAGAAGTGAGAGCTCACTGGAATTGCATAATAAAATGTCAGTACTGGATGGTGATTAACAACACCATCTAAATTCTATTTGGGCAGGGCACTTGAGAATCCAGATCAAATAGGCCATGTATCAAGAGAACAGACTAAATGTCACAGTGTTCCATAGAGACAGATTAGGTAAGTGCCACTAAAATACATAGGCCTGAAAAGAGAACTAGAAAGCAGATATCATAAAACATGCTCCATAAGCATTATTCTAAATAAGGAGAAACATTTTCTGTACATGGTGGTATTTATCAATATTGTGTTGGTAGGATGTGTTTAGTTTTTCTTAACTTTTTTTGGCATAGCCTCAAAGCAAGCAACTCATCAAATACTCCAGAACTCCTTTTCTTTTGAATATGATGCTAAAAAATCCCAGTCTTCACTGTAAAAAGATGTTTTTCCCTATAAAAAGATGTTTTTTCCCTATAAATCTGATGCCTTTCATCCTGAAAATTTTTTTCATTATAATCTTTTTTGTCATTGTTACCTTAAGTGCTATCCACCAAAAATGTAATGTTACAATGAAACTTTTTCTTGTTACATTAAATGTTATTTTCCAAAAATCTAATATTATAGTGACATTTTACAAAATCAGAAAATCTGACTAAACACGAATTAATTTAGCATATTTTGATAAAATAACTTAAAATTTTGAAGATGTTAAGAAATAAAAAATTATTACTTGACTAGGGTTAGCCATTTTAAAGAATTAAATAGAGGTAATTTACAAGAGAAATTGATTTAGCCATCATTTCCTCACTATTCTATGCAAACTCAGATTGACCTTCAATTCTTCACACATTTTTCACTCAACATTAAATGAGTGATTTATTTTATATTGTTATTTCTGAATTCAAAAACTTAACAGAATTATTACTTTTTTGAATAAACCTTGTGAAAAAATCTTCTGCTTACATTGGTAGCCTGTGTAAATAAGGTTGAATTTAAGTTTTTTTTTATATTTGGCATCTGTAAATAGTTATCTATAATATATAAATTAAATTTGAGTCATTGTTTAATCTATAAAAATGAGAGGACAAATTCAATATATACACTATTTGTAGAACATGACTTTTTAAATTACAAAATTCAAGTAATAGAATATTTTAAATGATGAAAGTTAAGTAAATTTGTAGTTATTTTTATAAATCATTTTAATATAATTACACATCTACTTCTTATATTATAATCACTCATGTTTTTCTTTTTATTAACATACATAGGTGATTCATCACCCCTAACCCTTCCTGTTATTTAACGATGCTGTACCAAGTTTCTATTTCTCTTTCCCAGATGAAGTTCAACTTCAGCTAACACATAAATAATTACAAGTCTGTTCTATTAAAGTTGTGTTCATTACAGAGCTTCATGAATAAAGAGATTTTATTTGAAACAAAATAAAATTCTGACTCACACAATGTTTGGTGAGATCTTCAAGGAGTGCTCAAAATTCAGAAGCAGCCAAGAGTTTAAATCAGATGGTCAAGGAGATTAATGAAAGTCTTTGAAGCACAGAAATGGATCACCCATTGGGTATATATCAATGAATGTGACTGCAACAATATGGAGAAACAGTAATAGAACTGCAGCTTCTAATGAGTATGTTGAAAATAAAAAAGTTGTCACAGGCTTGGTGTATACGCCTCCTACTTCTAAATGAGTCCTTGCTCTGTTCACAAATAATCTGAGAAATCAAGAGTTAAAATGGCATTGCATTATAGGTCCAAGTCTCTGTAGGTACCGCAAATCATTTCTACAAAAGTCCTCATGTTATGTAGCATTTTATTTCACTTTTATATATCAGATATCACTATAGTAGTTTAAGTAAATAAAACTGATTTTTTGTCACTGTGTTAAATGGCTTGTGACCTACCAATGTTCAAAGAACAAAACTGTTTTCTTCTCTGCTTTCCTTAATATATAATCTTCATAATTTTATAGGAATGGCTTCACCTTTGTGTACTATTTTCAAATGCTATCAGGGAAAAGGAAAACTGGTATACACAGATTCTGTCCCTCTTTATATACAAAAAAATAAAATGTTTTTAAAAAGCATAGTGGGGAAGTCGGGATGGCTCAGAGGGTTAAGTGCTTGCTTTGCAGCCCTGGAGACCAAGGATCAAATCCTGGCCCCTGCCCATGCTGACCATATGCTGAACTGGGATACACTTTCCATACAGGAGGCCCCAGTTCAGTTCTTGCTAGTGGGGAGCTTCCCATGTAGGAGGCCTCAGGTTTGGCCTTTGGATCGAGGGGGCAGGCCTCCCATGCAGGAGGCCCCCAGCCCAGTTCCCACCTGTGAGTCCCCTGCCCACCTTTTTGGAACAAAACCATGTCAAAACTGATGGCATACAACTGTGGAGACTGCTCTGGGCCTTCTCTCTTCTCTGTGTCTCTGTCTTTCTCTGTCATAAATAAAAATATATTTTTTAAAGAATATTTTTAGCAGTGTGTGTTTGTGTGTGTGTGTGTGTGTGCATATGTGTGTGTTTGCTAAGGCAGAGCTTTAACCCAGGTTTTGCGAGTCAGAACATATTCCCAAATACCCTTTCCCCTTTTTTTCTCCTCTGTACGATCCTTACATAAATCTGTGCAAAGGTGACCTGCAAAGCTATAACTTACTGAAATGAGCCCTCAGAGTTTTACTCAAGATCTGGAGCCCACATGAAAGGTTATTGATGTTTTCAGCAGAAAAGCTGTCAATTAGATGTACAGTTTGCCATAACAGCTCCAGGGTATAAACCTGAACTCTTCTGTGAATTTACTGGATCTACTTTTCAGCCACAGGGCCAAACACACAACTGTCCATTGCTTCAGGAGAGCCAGATGTTCACCTTATTTGGATTTGTGCTAGAAATTGGAATGTGAGTCTGATGCATTTGAGCTATAGCATTTGGGTGTTTTAGCCTAAATGCTTATCTTTAAAAGTATGTTGCTTTTCTGACTATAAAGTGATAAATGTCCAAAGTGGCTAATTTAGAATATATGAAAAATATGAGCAAAATTATAGTTACTTGTAATCCTACAACACAGTGAAAATGACTGTTATCATACTTCCTCTATGTTAAGAAAACTGCTATTTTCATTAACTTTGTTCTACTGTGAAATGTTTTCAAAGTGTTTTCTTGCCCCATCTCTGCACCCTCATTTATCATTCATACTTCTCAATTCACTGCCATCTGGCTCCCTTCCTGTCAATTTGTATCTTTTGTTGCCAAGGTCACCAATAGTTTTTGTCACTAATTTGAATGGACACTGTTTGGTCTTTATCATACTAGAGTTCTCTATAATAGTTTAGATTCTTGCTACCCAGTAAAGATTATGAAAGCTGCTAAGTCAGACTGCTTCCAAATTACTGCTTAAGCTTTTGAGACTCAACACAGTTAATGTTTTGCACCATAAAAAAAAAATTATGACTTAAGTCAATTAAGTCTCAAATGCTAGTTTACCTCAATAAGTCTCAAAGTGGCAAGTTCTCAATTTCTACAAAGTAGACATTTTTGCATTGTTCTTTGCTCATCATCTCCCAGGTCATGTCATTATGAAAAGGTAGTCAAAGTGTCAACCACACCCAATATTGGAGTGGACACATGTTAATAACCCACTTTTCTGCAGGGGGTATGCATCAAGACTCACAGTATATGACTAAAACCTGCAGATAGTACCAATGCTATATATATTAGACTTTTTTTTAATACAAATACATCCTTTCACTCAAAAGAAGCACTTTGCAACTTCTGTTTAGCATATCAGAATTGCCAGCATCACTAATTTTGCACATTGGGACCACAAGTAAGTAAAATAAAGGTTACGTGAACACAAGTAATGTGACACCATGACAGTCAATATGATAACCAAGACAGCTACTAAGTAATTAACCAGGTAGTGTATACAGTACGGATACATTGGACTAAGGGATGATTAACATCCCCAGCTGGTTGGAGCAGGATGGCACAAGATTTCGTCATGCTACTCAGAAAGACACTTGATTTAAAACTTATGAATTATTTATCTCTGCACATAGATAACCTAAACCATGGGAAGTGAAACCACAGATAAGAGATCACTGTGTAAATCACGTCAGTCTTCTTGAATTCTAATCCTTCAGAACAGTGGTTACCCTGGGATTGAGCACACGCTGTGAGCAGTGCCATTTAGAAACATCTAGGGGCATGATGTAGATGTAATAAATTTTAAGGACTGAAAGTATAGAGAAGCCAAGACCCCGTTTTGCACATTGGAAGAAATTTGCTGCCATTTTAAGCCAACACAAAAGAGAGAAATGCAGAAACCAACAGAAAGCAAAAGACAGCTGATAATATAGCTTAAAACTTGGAATCTAGCTTGGTTTTTTACCTAAATGTCAGGAAATTACCCTTTCTCCCTTCCTCCCTTCCTGCGTATGCACACACTTATGTATGTATGTATGTATGTATGTATGTATGTATGTATGTATGTATGTATCTACTCAAGGTACTAAAGCTAAAGAGCTCGGATGATACTCCCTAAACACTGCTTCTGAATAGTGCGCATAATTTCACGTGAACAAACTCACATTTCTCTTTTGTGTCACATATCCTCTATTCCATTTGAAAATTCTGAGTCATGATTATAAAACCATGTTCATTTTAGATCTCTCTGTGTCTCTGCCTTCCCTTCCCTTTTCTGAAAACTCGCTATTCATTTGAGGACCCGTGGCTGTCCCAAGCTGCTTTCTTCGGTCAGCATTAAAATCACCAGGAGGGCTTATTAAAACTGATCGCTGGGCCCCATCCCAAAGTTTCTGTCTATTGGTTCTAAGGTGAGACCCAATTCACATTTCTAAAAAATTTGTTGATGCTGCTGATCTTGTAACCCCAGTTTTAACTTGTCACTAGGGAAGAGTGATAACTTTCAAGCTCCATACATGCCAAAGCAACTAAAATTGAATTCATACTTTATCAGTATCCATGAAGGTTGACCTGCAACCTCCTTTTCTCTGAACGAATCCTTAGGATATTACCACAAATACAGAAAAATTTAGGAAGAAATATAGACCTTATAAAATTAAAACAAAAGTAATATTGATTTGAACATAAAAGAAAAAGTTAAGCAAACATCACATTTATATTGAAACAAAATAAAACAATTAAAGGTGATGTAGAAATAGCTCAGTGTTTGAGCTCTTGTCTCCCAACCATAAAGTCGAGGGTTTAATTCCCAGCCCTTCACCATCAGTGGTACATTTTTGCCTCCCATGAGGAGGCCTCCAGTTTGGTTCCCACCCCGTGGGGCCCCACATCTCCCTGTGTTGAATGAAACCATGTCATAACTAAACATGTAAAACTGTGGAGAATGCTTTGGGCAAAATATTAATATAGTAAAAAATGCAGCCTTCAAAACTGATATAAAGATATTTTTTAATAGAAAACCTTTGTACATTTTTAAATTCCCTACACTAAGCCTGTTACTGTTACAATATGACTATTTCTTTACATGTTTGGAAAGAGTTAATGTAATAGGTATCAGTGCTCATCCCTTGAATATCTCTAAAAGAACCTATAATCATTAGTAACCCTTGGTCAACTCCTGGGAATGTGGTCCTCAGCTGTTTTTTAATGTTAATGATCGTTAATTCTGTTGTTTTTATCTAGAAACACATGATATTCTGTACCAACTTTTCATGCTTGCTTTGCAGAAATGATGTGATTGATAATGTGCACTCTCTTTGGTTGCTGGGAGTCCTGACTTTTTGTTGTCATGGCTGGGGTTATAATGTGATGTGCACCTACAACCTGCCCTCCACATATACCCAGATTCTTAGATTTAAATGGGTTTCTATGGGATAAGGGAATTCACACATTTTCCTATGGTCTGCGTCTAGGAAGAGGCAGAGTGTCAGTTCTTGAATTAGAGCAACCAATAAACATTATGCTTCTTGTCAAATTTGGCAAGAGTGGAAGTGAAATCAGTGACAATTTAGTCCAAGTTGATGGCGATAATGCCGTGAATAAAACAGCAATGTACAAATGGAATAAACATTTTTCCAAGGGGAGAGAAAGTGTCACTGATGAAGCAAGGTCAGTAAGGCCAGTAACAAGCAGAACTGGTGAAAACATTGCAAAAATTCATCAAACTGTGCATCGAGATTGTCGGCTAACTGTGAGAAGCATAACAGACCAAGTGAACATCGAGAGAAAATCAGCAAAATCTTGGAAAATCAGGAAAAATGGAAAATCTTGATGTGAGAAAGTTGTATGCAAAAATGGTCCCAAAGGAGCTCACCAATGAACAAAAGCAAAGGAGAGTGGAAATTACCAAGATCTTTTGGAGAGGCAAGACAATATTTTGAGCCATGTGATCACTGGTGATGATACATGGGTGCACCAGTATGATCCTGAAACAAAGCATCAAAGTGCACAATGGAAGTCAGCCAATTCTCCATGACCAGATATGTTCCATCAGTCCAAATCAACAGGCAGAACAATGTTGTGCACTTTTGTTGATATCAGATGGATTATTCACTATGAATTTGTACGAACTGAACAAATGGTCAACCAAGTTGAAGCTCTGTGAAAAAGTTAGACAAAAGCTACCTGAACTTTTCACAAACAACCCATGGCTCTTGCATCATGACAATGCACCAGCTCACACAGCACTGTCTGTGAGAGTGTTTTTAGCCAGTAAACAGATACTGTATTGGAACACTCTATCTATTCACCTGGCTTGGCCCCCATTGACATTTTTCTTTACCCAAAGATAAAGCAAGGGGAAGCCGGGATGGCTCAGTGGGTTGAGTGCTCACTTTGCAGCGCCGGGGACCAGGGATCGAATCCCGGCCCTGGCCCGTGTGGAACCATGTGCTGAACTGGGAGCTCTCCAAGTTCAGTTCTCTCTCTGTCTCTGTCTCTGTATCTCTCTCTATCTCTCTCAAAAAGACAATATAAATATATAAATATTTTCAAAGATAAAGCAAATATTGAAAGTAAAACATTTTCATAACATTCAGGACATCAAAGGTAATACAATGACAGCTCTGATGACCATTCCAGAAGAACTCCAAAACTGTTTTGAATGTTGGACCAGGCTCTGGTATCAGTGCATAGATTACAAAGGGTATTATTTTGAAGGCCATAGTGATCAATTTAGCAATGAGGTATGTAGCACTTTTTCTAGGACGAGTTCACAAAATTAATTTTTCAGACCTTGTATATTAATTTCATATATACTAATTTGAAAATTCTTATTTCCTAAATTTTCTATGTTCAATAATCCTTAGAACTGTCCAATTCAAGAAGGTATAAAGAGCAAGTTATAAACTATAGGTCATGTTTAAATACTAAAAACATATTTTCAAAATATGTTTTGTTTCTTCAAGTAGATTAAAATATATATATTTAAGGGACAATTTCTACGAAAATTGAAGTGTCATTAATATTGCTAAATACAAACAGTACCATTATACGAATGAGAAGAATGGGTATTATTAACAAAGGCGTATTTTCTTTGCACATTTTTAAAAGCATTGCTACAGTGGAGGCTGAACTTCTTATATTTTATTTTTCAAAACATTGGTTTGTGGAAAATAGTTTTGAGAGACACTGAAGTATATCCCACTTGCTTTTATTTTTAGGTAAGAGTCCTTGAAAATACATTACATACTTCTTGCTACACATATTAGTTTTATTCCTAGAGATTTTTGTTCATTTTTTATTATATCGGTAGTATTTTATTTCCATATAAGCTTTACACATTTATTATTTCAATACATAATAATGAATATTTCTCCTTTCTCTAATATTCAATATTAAATTAAATTTGTAGATGCCCATGAATGCCTAACTTCCTATCATTTACCAACCTTTTTATTATTCCACACTTTTTTTTTTGGCTTAGAGATCTGTTTATGTCAGAAAAAATTTTCACATTGGTACGATATTAACTTTTTGAAAAAAAGTAAACCAATGTGTAGTAATAGGGCAAGCCAAGAAGCAAAATAGAGGTAAGAGCATATTAATAATATATATACATCTAGAAGCAAAGACACAGATATCATGTGCATACAAACATGTGCAAACATGCACATATGTATATTTCCATACACACATAAATAAATGCATCTAAAATCAACACAAAGGAAGATTTTGAGTAATAGGAATCCATTTCATAGGAGTATGATAATCGGAATCGTTCTTGAAGACAAAGAAAATTCAATTAGGTTTGTGAAAACTGATTTAGTATTTATAAGGCATAGTTACAATTTTCTGCATTAGATGTAAAATTTAGCATAAATATTAAAAATATAAGAAAATTATATTTTGACTATGTAGACAAATATTTTATTTAAAAATATGATAGTACGTCTGACATGCCTTTATCAAAGAAGATAAATATGTATAGTGATTTATATTTATATTTATATATGTACTATATAATTTAAAAAATTATATTTATGTGATACTTATTAAAACAGTTTACTATTTTGAGAAATAAACTTATTTGGATTTAGCACACAATTACTAATTTAATAAAATTATGTGATCATTTCTGAAGAATTATTTGAAATCAACGTGGCAAATAAAAAGTAAAAGCTAAGAAAATGTTATTTGTAATCTACCATGTCTATCTGACTTTGAAAAAGCTGCTTAACTTAGTGAAAACTGTAAATTTTATTAAAATTTTTAATTTGTTTATGTCTATGATTTTTTTAAAGTGGAAATTATAACCTTTCTCACTAAATATAAGCTTTATGATGAGAAATGGCAATCAGAGAATAAAATAATCAAAACATTTCTATGAGTCGATACTTCATTATTTTTCTTAATTGATTTTCCTCAGTGACATGCTCTAAGGAAGAAATACTGTACAATATTTATTGTGCCAAAATGTGTTCATTTAATGCAGCATTAACTGTGAGCATATATGCAGGAGAAATAGTATTATGAAAAATTGTAGCAACAGATAAAATTCCCTTAGAAATGGAAGCCAACAGGTAAAGATTTTATAAATTATCTTTTATTATTTTTGTTTGTTGGATTTATTAAATAAAACTAATCTAAAAAAAAAAAAATCTTATGAGTAATGTGCAACCGTTAGTAAACCGGTGGATTGCACATGGCAATGCCCAAAGGAATGACAGGCTTAGGTTCACATCCTCTTGCTTTTTTGTTACATATGTCTTTGCAAAAGTTTCTTTGCCTTATTTTTATCATTTGCAAAATTGAGATAATAATATATAACCTGTACAATTATTGTAAATATATTAAGTAATAGTAATACACTTGAAAGATTTAGTGTAGAATATTGAACTAAATATGTATATACCATTTATGTCAACATTGTGAAATATTGCCAACACCTAAAAATATATACATGATATAATGATCAAATAAATAAGATTAACCACATTTAATATGTTATTTATTCCTAAGGGTTCATCTTTATTTTGACTCAGGAGAAAAAAATGTTGAACAGAATTTTACTGACACATAATTTCTCAATTTGAAATTTAAATCAGAATGAGGCAACACACCAAGTTTCCTTTAGCTGTCCTTTTGAAAATACTGTTCACTGTCATTTCATATTCATGAAGCAGTCCAATTTAATACTGAAAAAGGAAATTTAAATTTTCAAAGGTACAAGAATGCACATTGATTAGGAGGCTATCCGTATATGAAATAATTTTTTTCTACTACGTAGGAGAATCCTTATCTTTCAGTACTTAAAATTGCTTTTTATTTTTTATATTCTTTGAATAACACACACATGTATACAAACTGAACTAAACTCATTAATTAGTACATATTCTTATTTTTTAAATGATGAAATGAAGAATCCATTAATTTTCAATATCCACAGATGGCAATGAATATATACACACCTTTAGATATTTATGTGACCTACAATTCTTGAAACATTACTATGAATTCCACAATTAATCATTCATTCTTTAGTCAGTATCATGAAGGGCTTACATTCCCAAACTCTGTAACCTTTCAAATAAATATGCTTAGAAAAAAAGACACCTATTATGAAAAACTCTTTGTATATTTTGGATTTAGTGATTTGTTACTGCCACATTTTCCATAATGGTTGAAGAAATAATTGTACATAAAATTAATATCAAAAAGTGATGAAAATATTTTTTATGAAAAATCCAGGTAACTGACTTTTTATGTTTGGGTATAAAATCATTTATAATGAAAATGTTTAATGCATAAAAATTAGGAATGTATAAATTAATAAAATTATGGGGAGGGGAAATATAGTGAGCATTATGTACACATATATGCCTATGTTCCAATGAAAATATCATTAGTATACTGGTACATATGTAATATAATCTTTCTATGTAATTTAAATAGCATTTTGTGAATATTCATTGTATATGCACTGTAGATATTTTATCTTCTTTGATCATCAAAAACAGATTCGAAGTACAACTATATCTTTAGGTGAAATAAAAATATTTGTCTACATAGTCAAAATAAAAATAACATTTAATAAAATATTAATAATTCCTTAATATTAGTAATATTCATGTTAAAAGGAATCTAATACAGTGAAAATTTTCTTTTATAATCGATTTATCCAAATACGGATTCTATTCACAACCACACTGCATCTTGTCATTATGTCCCTTAATTCTCTTTTAGTTCTGAGCACATTTTTTAGTAATGATATTAAGCTCTTGAAAGCACTTGAACTGATAGCACTTACCATGTTCTGGAACTTTTAAAATATGTACTCATGGTGTCATTTAGCTACTCTTCTTTCACTTCCATTGGTGATAAAACAAAAGTTGTATCTACCTACTTGCTTAAATTCAAGTTCAAAACATTTAACAATAATATACCACATGAGATATTATGTCTATTGTTCCGTAACAGGGGACAACTCTTTTAATCCCATTACCAGTTTAAGTAATTCATTAGAAAGGTGCACTATTTTCTCCATGGAGACAACAAAGTAGTACATATGATATTATATTGACTGTATACAAATGTCCAATTCCTCAGTAAATATTCAACTGTCAGATTTAATGTCCATATCTGAAACAGTTTTTCATTAGTTTTTCCAAATTATTCAGGAATTTCTTATTTATTTATTATTTTCTGACTAATAAATTCCAAGGGTAAATCATCTGTGTCACTGTTATGATTTTATTCAATTTATAATTGTTAAGTGAGGCCTCATAACAACATAAGAAAGGTGAGCCTCAGCTCAACAAAACCACAAGAGAAATTGAAATAATTTTATGATTTGCAGGCCTTGGAGGAAGTAAAAGGAACACCTTGGGGGACCACATGGAGTAGGTGCAGGCAGGGAAGGCACAGACAGAGGTAGGCCTTGGGGCACGTGCTTTAAGTAGGGTTTGTGGGTGTAGTGCTTTTGGATTCTGGGGTTAAAGCAGAATTGGCCAACTCAATTCAAAAAGAGTAGATTTTGGTAAACAACATTGGGTGTTTTATATAAGGGGCACAGAAGAGGAAGGCACTGGGAGGTGTGGTGGGAGTCATATAAGAAACTTACATATGCTTGCAACTCTGTGTACTCTCAGTTAGGGTATGTGCTTCCATAGGGAACTAGTACCAGTTTATGGCCCCAACAGGCCACTTGGCCAAATATTATACAATGAAGGCAAAGGCAGCACTACATGGAGAAGTTTAGCAAAACTCTCAACAGTCACTTGCTGCTTGAGAAGGCTAAAAGTCAGTGTGCACTATTCATTTATTTTCCTCTTCTGGTAGTAATTCTAGACACATCTTGAGAAGACAGAGACCAAAATGGGGGAAACCAGATCTCTGAATCCCATCATGAAAGATAGTTCAGAGTCATACAACCTAAGGTAGACTTGCATGAAGAAGAAATATTTTTACTGTGCATGTGAAATCACTGCTTATGAGTTGCAGTAGCAAGCCTAATTGGCAGGAATAATGAAATATCTTTTTATCTCTTTGTACTAATTGTTGGTGGGTTTTTTCTCTTCTATTCCATGTGTTCTTTCTCTCTCTCTTGCTCTCCCTCCCTCCCCCAATATGAGCAAGACATAGTTTTCTGAATTTTTAAAATATCAATCTTTTATTTTGTAGCTTTAGACATTTTTGATCATAGAAAAACATTCATCTTTCATTCTTTAGTATTTTCAGATAAAATTTTTACGTTTAAATATCTAATATTTCAAAGTTAATTCTTCTATTATTATGAGGTATAAAATGACCATTTCTAAATCTTTGGAATAGATTATGCAAGTTTTCTTCTATTAATTCTTTTGAATATTTATATTAACAGATTTCAAATAATTATTAACCTTTTAAATTACAGAATATGTATCTTTTGATTATTATGTGTGACAATTTTTAAATGCAGTTTATCCTGTTTGAGAGTATTTAATTTTGAACTTTTATATCCATAACGATATGTGAAATTAATTATGTTGCAATCTTACTTAGCACTTAACTTCTTAATAAATATAATTTATATAATTTTTCTCATTAATTGCTCTCAAAAACAATGGACATGCAGGGGGATTATATATCTGCCTTAAGCAGACTGACTAGAATTGTCAGAAATATTCTAATCTGCTCTTTTGGAAGAGTTATTTTTTAAGAACTTTCTATATTTTTCACATGGTAATAGATCTGTTAGACTTAACCTCTACTACAGTGAATGTTGATAAAATATTTTTAAAGAAAATTATAGATTTATTATGTCTCCATGTTTAGTTCCATAGTATGGCATAAGGAAAGATCTTTCCCAGACCCACTTTAGTTAGATTAACATCTTTTGATTGAATTCTAGCTAATGGGATGAGGGAAGTAGCACTTTCAGGCTACAGAAACCATTATACCCTCTCATATTCCCTTTGCCCTTCAGTGACAATAATGCCTGTGAATCTTAAAATCAAAGAAGCCACAATTATTTGACTAATTTGTGAGAATTCATATAATACATTAACAAAGATGAACCATCAAGGATAGTGATCCAACTTGCCTTGGAAATTCATGTAAAGGAGAAATAAAAATTTATTGAGATGTTACTGAGATTGTGGGTTGTTTGCTACAAAGAGCTACTGTTCATTATGCTACACAATGTTGAGCTATCTAACCTCATACAACGGACAAAAGTATTGATTAGTATTCTCAAAATGTGTTTAAAGAGGGTAATCATTAAAGAATATTCAAATCATTTTACATTAACTACAAATAAGTAAATGCATCTATTTATTGGAATGTAAGTTCCAACTTCATTTTTTTTGGAAAATGGATATTCTAATTAGAATCACTTTTTTCCATCTTGCATGTTACATTGATAGTGTAAAAAAGACACAAAATTTTATATCTTTAAATTAAAACAGGAAGTCAAAGATGCAAAATAAATAATTCGAGTATGTAGGCAGTTTGCATGAACTGTTTCTTTTTATTTTTATATTGTCTCACCCTCATCTAAATAGATATAATTTTTAGCAACTGGTTTTCATAGAGATTTTTCATAATTACCCTATTTTTCCATATATATTTTATTAGATAAAATGTATAGGAATGAATTTTTTTCTAAATACAGTTTATTCTACTACAGTGATTTTTTTCTTTTTCTTTTTTTCTTAGCAAGAATTTGTTCCAACATGATTAGGGAATATTTTGAATATAGGACAAATTTTCACACTTTCTTATGCATGATTTCATCTCAAAAAAATCACTAGGTGATCAGAGAAAATCCCACCTATTCTTCTAGGAATACACAAAAGCATATACACACACACACACACACACACACACACACACACACCACAAGCATACATGTATACAAACACAGCATCAAACTACTAACCTTAGTTCATCATATCTGGTATAATCCGTGCCCATTTACACCTGATATTATAATTTACTGTTTAATTTCAAATAGCCCTTCCATCATCAGTTCATATTATTAATATATTTGCAATGCCATTGATATTCATTTACAAAAAATATTTCTAGGTGTTTCCAAGATGAAATGCTGTATTTATCATATTTATGCATTTAACTGTTAGCATGTGTAAATTTGTGCTATAATTTTATTAGGTTACTATCAATTTTGTGTTGGTGTCAATGAAAATGTTTCTGATGGTTTGCCCCGGCCCAATTTCCCCTAGTTAAAATTGTGCATAGTGGGACGACTTTTAGTAGCATATATTATAATATTGTATGTTAACCATAAACATAACTAATGTCATCTATACAAATGTCATAGAAAGAATGGAATGGATAAGTTAGCCGAGCATGATGAATTAATTGGAACTTGATTCTGAAAATTACAATTAAAAAAAATATATAACACAATAATGAAACATACTAATCCTTACTTTAAAATATTTATCAACAATGTCTGTGGTCCCAGAGCCGACCATGTGTTTTTTTTTTGTTTGGTGGTTTGTTTTTTGTTTTGATATTTCCTTTGTCATTCTTATGTTCTAAAGTTTGTCATTATTTCCAGAAGTCACAGAAAACATTTTCAGATATTCCTACTCAAGAAGCTTTCCTGGTGAGCATATACTATATGCCTGTAACCTCAAAATTCAATTCATAATATGTGCAGTTGTTAATAAATGTATAACAAACTGAATACAGAAAGATGTGATATCAGCAAGATAATTTGAAAAACTTTAGAACACCAAATGTGTTGGAGTAGAGTCTACTATTGTGATCACATTTAACCTTAACTACCTCTTTAAGGATCCTATTATGAAATATTGTCACATTCTGAGGAATGGAGATTAGGACCTCAACGTGTGAATATAGTTATGGTGGTACAAAATTCAGCCAATAATAGTGCTCATAATAAAGTAATAATAATAATAGTAATAAAAATAAGTTATTACCATTTAGCGATTATATTAGCCAAAATAAAATGACATATACTTTGTCAAAAGAAGTGGGTTTAACTTCAGTATTTTTTATTTATTTATAAAATTAATAATATACAATTTTAGACAGTTAACCTAAACTGTGTGTGTAGTCCATGTACAGATGTCTCACTTTGACTAATTTTTAAAATGTTGTTATGCTGACTTTATAAAATGAAATTAATTTATTTTCTTTACTGTTTAATGGGGAAAAAAAGGTTCTCATTCTAATGGCTTTAATATTCTCCCTAAAGCCAGAATGGCTAAGCAGATTAAGCATTTGCTTTGCTGTCCCAGGGCCCAAGGAATGAAACCCGGTCCTGGCCCATGGAGACCCATATGCTGAACTGAGGTGTGCTTCCCATGCAGGAGAGCTCCAGTTCAGTTCTCATCCCCCGGTTCTGGCCCCTGGCTTGAGGAGGCATGCCTTCCATGCAGGAGGCCCCCAGCCTACCTCAGGCCCTGCACAGCCCCCGCCCACCTATGTAGAAGGAAACCATGTGGAAAACTGATGATGTACAACTGTGGAGACTGCTCTGGGCCCTCCCCCTTGTCTCTCTTTGTCTCTCACTGTCTCTGTCAAAAACAATAAAGTAAATCTTTAAAAAAAATTCTCCCTATACTTATGCTACAGGGATACATGAGACCATCAGAATATACTATATCATTTTAGTGATTTGCCTTTTGTGTGAAACAAAAAGTTCATTTCTTCAGTTTTAACATTTATGAAATATATTCATATTTTCTTCATTGATTTTAAATGTTACAATTCTTTAAAGATATACTTACACATTATAGTTATTTACTTATGGATTTTTAAAGTTACATCTTAAATTATTTTTATTATGTAATGATTATTTTTCAGAAATAACAAATGTGAAACACTTATTTTCCTGAATATAGTTAACAAATTTCCCTAATAATTTTTATTCTTATTTTCATTTTGTCAAATCCTTAAACATATCTATTACAACCATAAATTTATTTTTAGCCAACTGTGTGATGTTTTTTCAGTAACATGTGGCTTTAATTTTGTTAAATTAAATATTTAAAATAGGTATATCTTCCATTTCTTTTTTGAATCCTTTCAGTTCATTTCCATCTAATTTATTATCTTTAGTGATTCATCCTCTTTTATTATATATCTTATTTAGATATTTCTAAAAATATGCCATGTTTTTTATAATGGGTTGTCATTATTTGCTTGAAATTTTGCTTAGAGTCAAAACAGTTTTCTTCCTCTGTTATATATTCTTCATCTAGCATTTTTCTTGATTTTATTTGTTCATTGCACTTTCTTTGTAGCATCTATTAATATACATGGATATAGTTTCTGCTTAATAGCATTGTGAATATGGACAGATTTGTTTTTATCTCTATTTACTCAAAAAAAGTATTCACATTTGAGGCAGTAGCCTGTGGGACATAGCTGGTAGGTAAAATTTTTGCATATTTTTTAGAATAGATTATTTCCCATCACTTAGGTCTTCTTTCAAGTCTCCCTGCATTTTGGAAACTCCTTTTGGAATAAGCTCTAGGTAAGAAGATTATCATGCACTAAATGTAGTCCCAGCACTCTCTTCGGTGATTTACAGTGCATTCATTACTCTTTAACTGACTGTGAAAAGCAATTACAGAGGTCACTGACACTTGATTTCTTTGCTCCCATGATCTCACCTGAAAGCCGTATTTCTTGGTTACTATTGCCTGTGATGTGGTAATGAGTCAGACCAGGAGAGATCCTACTGCTTTCCGTGCCCCATCCACTCTGTAAGCTTATAAAGCACTGCTTGTCAGGTTGTTTTTTTAGGAGCATTTTATTTAGCTTTATCCTAATTTCACACAAATTTTACTTCTTATGATACATATTAAATTTTATTCTTTATAGGTGTGTCATTTATAATTTTATTTAATATGAAATGTTTTTTTAGTTTTCAGAAAAAATACAGAAACAATAGAATTAAATGGCTATATTCTTCTATCTTTACTAAAATATTGCCTAGTATCGTTTGAGGTCTTATTTTAAGATTTATTTGTATTGTTTTTGAGAGAGAGAGAAAGAGACACAGAGACAGAGACAGAGAGAAGGGGGAGGGCCCAGAACAGTCTCCACAGCTGCATATCATTGGTTTTTCCACATAGTTTTGTTCCACAGGTGGGTGTCGGGCTGCACAGGGCAGGAACTAGGCCGGGGTCTCACCCCAGTGAGAACTGAACTGGGTGTACTCCCCAGTTCAGCATATGGGTCTGCATGGGCCGGGGTCAGGATTCGATCCTTGGTCCCTGGGGCTGCAAAGTGAGTGCATTTTAACCCACTGAGCCATCTCAACTTCCCCTGAGGTCTTATTTTAAATAAATATAAGATGCATTTGTATTCAGATCTATCAGTTACATTTTTTAACTAGATCCACATTTGTAAAATACAAAGGGTATAGTATATAATAGTAATTCATATCTATAAATAAAATCTACATACTTATTAATTTATGGCCTCTAATATTCCATTTTACTACTTAAAATACAATAGAGCTCTTTGCACATTTTTTTAAGTAATGTTTCCAAGGTACCTTCTTTATTTTGACAGGGTATGTTCTATCTAACCTCTTCCCTCCTCTATAGTGTAATAGTGGAAACAATCTATAAAAAATTAGCTTTTTAAAAATTAGACTACATAGAAACATTTTCTATTCTATGTAGTGATATAAGTAAGCAAGTTCTAAAGTGATAATTACTTTAAATATCGCCAGAGACCAATAACTGAGCATATTTAGGTGTTCTTACTTAGTACTTACCTGCAGTTTGTTACTGAGATACACAGCAGCCATTTGCTAAGAAGCTCACACTTTCTCTGGTCCTCAATTCCCTGAAATTGCATCTGTCTAATCAGGGAAAGGAAATTATTGGGAATTTTTATAATTGTGAAACTTAAAAACTGAGAATTTTGTGATTTGAAAAACTCACTTCCAAATCCTCCTCGATTTCTTCCTCTACGGAACCACCCACACAACAATGACAGGCAGCAAAGTCACTGGCCTGGTGAGCACAAACCTCTTTACTTCCTGCCTTCGGGCCCCCCACAGGCCATGTTCAATATGAATGATGGCACATTCTATTAGTAGTTGTGCAGGAAACCCCACAACTCTATTGTGACTACATGGTGGAAAATCATTCTCTCAACTTACTGTTCCTATCACTACCAGACATCAGATATATAAATAGCCTCAATTCTTTTAAACACATTTGTAGTATTTTTCCCCTTCTATTTTTAAAACATGTTAAATAGAAATTTAAAAGCAGAAACAAAGCTAAAGAGAATAATATAGTAATCATCAATATGCTTGTCATCATATCCAAGAATTATCAATGTTTTCACCATCTTATTTGTTCTATTTTCTGTGCTTTGTAATAGTGCGGGCTTATGTTAAATCAAGTCCATGACTATTACTTGTTTCCTATAAAAGCCTCAGTATAAATATCTAACTGATAAGGAATTTAGTTTATAAAATCATCATGACTATTATCGTATCCCAATGACTAAAGACTAAATCACATAATTCCCCCCCACCCCACCACCCCACAGTACTTTCTTACCTCTATTTTTCACCCTAGTTTGGATCACCATTGGTACAAATACCTAACCAGAGAGATAAGGTTTTTGTTGTGTTTGTTGTTGTTTTGTTTTGTAATCTGGTATTGTTTCTCTCAAATCTTTCTTAAAGGGCATCTGCTAGGTCTCATAAATACCAAATATGATCATGTCGCACCAAAATATAATAACTTCTAAAAGTTATCTATTGCTTTCTGAATTTCTTAATATGACTCAATATGGTTCTTCATAATTGGATCCTGATTACTTCTCCAGCCTTATTTTATAAGGTATTCAATATAATGGCAGCATAATCAATATTTTCTCTGATATCAGACTCTAGGTCATTATATATATGATTCCTCAAATCAATTTTTATCAATTTTTGTTAGCTCTTTAGTTTTACCTTAGATATCCCTTCCTACAAGACGTATTAACTAATCTCCCAAGTCCTGGTTAACTATTCTTTCCAAATGCTCACATGACACACTATTACCTCATCACTTATTATACTACAAAGCCATTACCTGAGTATTTTTCCCTATCATTCTTTATTTTTTAACTTTGTAGCTAATATATCAGTAAACTTGGTTGATCTTAACTGAAAAATAAGTTGAATGGGTTTACTTCTTTGTATATATATACTTCTTCAAACCTAACTAAGTCTTATGACTTAATTACTGGTCTGTTAGCTTCATTTCCTACTTTATTGCTACAATCATTACCTAAAATACTACTTTTAAAATGTCAAGTAAATTTTGTTGGTAGATCATTTAAATATAGCACAATAATGATTAGCCTTAGAATAATTACCCTGCCCCCCAACATGGTCTATACGGTTTGACCCTTGTCTACATTTCTTAAATGATCATTTTGTATCAGTGTCCCTTTCTCTCATGCTGTTCAAACTACCCAGATTTTCTTTGTTTCTGGAAAATATTGAGTTGTTTTGTCTTGTTTTAATCCAAGGGAATTTTAAAATTCGACTTCCTCTCTCTCTGTAGTGTTCTTTCAACAACTTTCACAAGGAATGTTCCAATCTTCATGTTACATGATATGGTCAGAGCATCTTTTCTTATATTCCCCCGTTTTTTCAATACTGACTATAGAGACTGCTCTGGGCCCTCCCCCTTCTTACTGTCTCTCTCTGTCAAAAACAATAAAAATAAAATTAAAAAAAGAGAACTATAGAAGCAATAAGCATGTAGTAAAAATAATCATAGTATGCTGACCACTGCAAACAATGGAAAACAGCCTGGCAGACTAGCCAGAGAAAGTAGATACCGGGTAGTATAATTTAACAGTTAGATGTTGGCTTAGTGGTGGGGTGGACATGGAAGGACAACAAGAAACACACACACACAGACACACATATTGATTGGAAGTTTTTGATGGTAACAGAAGACCTAATTATACCAAGATCACATACATTGTCTTACCAATTAATAGGGGAACTACACATGATTTTAAATCATCCAATCATAAACAGATATTATATTTTTACAGAAGTAAAATAAACTAGGAAAGTACAAAAATACTTTTGATTAGCTTTGATTCTTAAAATAGGAATTGCATATGGTCCCAGCAAAAAAGATCATATGACCCAATATACACATAATTTTTCTCTGGTATTTACACTATTCTATTCTACTGGTCATTAGGTTAAGCGTGATCTGCAATGCACCAATACACACACACACACACACACACACACACACACACACACACACACACATACACCGTAAATTGCTCATCTCAAAATTCTTTACTATTTGATTCTCAGAAACCTGACTTGCTTCAGCCTTTGTGCACTCATGTTTTCTCACTTTTATTCTCTTATGTGTGCAAATGGTAATTAATATGTGATTATTTCATTTTAAAAGTTATTTGACACTGTTGTGTTAGGACCTTCTGAAATGATATTAAAGAAAGAGGATATGATAAATAAAAACTCAGAATTAATTCTTCTATCAGCACTAACCCTCTTATTAATAGTCTACTACTGAAAATAGGGAAGGGGAGAGGGCAGTTTAATGTAAACTGTGGAGATATTAGTAGAGCCATAAACTGTTATTGAATATGTGTTTTATGCTCTAATGAGTTTTGGCTTCTGGTAGTTAAGTCTTTTTCATTTTAATGAGTAATGCTAAAATTAATAAAATGCACAAATGACTCTAGAAACATTTGATAATGTAGCAGGATAGCACTCTCCGAATAACAATAATTATTCTTTATTTGTAGTATTATAAGAAGTAGATTCCATTACATGCTATTAGTTTTTCCTGATAATTACTAATTAACTTAATCTATTAAATCAATCCAGAATCTTTTTTTACCTTTATTATTTTAAATTATTATGATTTAATTCTTTAGTAGAATATTAAATATATGTTAATGAGTTACATTGTTTGAGAAAAATTCTTCCAATGCTCTGTTTTTAATCTCTGAAATAAATGGTGCTAGTTTTAAATAATTTCATTCTTTCAAGACAAAGTGTTATGCAAAGTGAGATAATCAATTATGATATCAACTATATAGTTCAAATTCTGATTTATTATGACCTAGAAGTTAGCTGTCATTCTATCATTTTAAAAACACATATTATTAAATGCAAGACAAGGAGTTGTTTGTTTATTTTTTTCCCAAAAGGATGAGTAGCTAAATAAAAATATTCTCAGGTTACAGGAAAAATAGGCAATGGACAATAAATGCATGAACAGACAAACAAAACTAAAAAGATAATAGACATGCTATAAATAACTAAAAGATTCAGGAATTTAGTCATAATTCCATAGCCTGGATTAATCTCAGAGTTATTATTATAAGTAATGGAATCATGTAATCATATTTAAGCATATTAGATAAGAGCATGAGCCATACTGACACAGGGTAATTCCTCTGAAATTCACATTATCAGGCCTATATCCAGAGACTGGTCTGTAAAGAACACTTCACATAAAATATGGGAGGTAAGAGCAGCAGCAAATATACACTACTATCTATATTTCATAATTCCCTATAATTCTTTGATCTTCACCTGAACATATTCCTGTTTAAGGGCTCCACAAATAATGCTTAAGAACTTGAAGTCCAGAGGTTTATGTTGTGGTTTCCTTGAAACATTTCAGACCAGTTGAAGCCTGGTCACCAGTTTTCTTATTTTAGGAGAGAGCTTGCAACTTTACTACAGTGACATGGCATTTCAAAAGATTTTTCCATAGCTTCACAGGAGGCCGTGATCATATTACACACATACAGGCATATGTATATCTTTATATAAATAGAATGGAACATGTTATTATCTTTTGTGGAATTTGTATCAGTTTAGTCTATCCTTCAAAAATTAAATTATATGCTCAAAAGCATTCTGAACTTTAAATGTGCTACAAGTTTCTGCTCTCAGGCCAAATGAAAAGAATCAAAGCCTTAAAGGAGTCTATATATTCAGTTAGGGGATTTTTTTTCAGTATCACATAACTAAAATTATTTTTAGGAAATTATTATATATCTCTTGATATCAAAAAGACTTAAATATAGCTGCTTTCAGTTCAATATTTCAACATCTAAGTTTTTCAATTTAGGTTTTTTACAGTAAATTTATTTTTCAGAGTTTCAATCATTTTCTTTCCCTCTCAAGTACTATGTACATTCATAGGCATTTTTATATAATTTGTTAGTTTATTCTGTATTGGTGACAATATTATATTATTTCCTACTGAAGTAATCAAATTTTGGTGAGTATGTTAGCTCCCTATAATGTAAAAATTCTATGGATTTTACATTATTTTTCATAATAGATTTGCTTACTTAACCTAAAGATATAGTCTATTATTGTACTTGGCATTCAGTTGAATTTCTGGTGATCTTCAACTCTGTTAAGTTTTTTTTTTTTTCATTTCTCTTTATTTATAGTACCTATTTTATTAGCTTTTTGTTTTTACTTGTGAATGCTTCATTGGTTTTTATAAATGTTATTTTAATTTAAAGAACATTGCATTTTTAGACTCTCTTAATCCAGTATGAACTCCTTGATCCATTATCCTTATTTTAAATATTGACTAAAATTTTCTTGTAATTAAATATTGCCATTAAGAACAATTTCCAAGTGCCTTTCTCAAAAAACAATAAAAGAAAAACAACAGAAACAATAACTTCAAAAATTTGCCAGAGTAAAATGATATTTTTCTAAAGGCACTGAAGTTTAAAAGTAAAGTCAGAGTATATAGAATATAGAAAGTGAATATAAGGAGATTAAAGATGATGAAAAGGTGCTTTTAAACTCCCCAAAGTGTCTTCATATTATCAATACATTCATAGTTGCTATTTACTCACTGGTGTAAGGTTGCCTATGAAAGATACTAATGCATTCATCTCTAAAGTTATTTGAAAGTTTATTTTTTATCTCATTATTTGTAGGCAAATACAAAAACTCCCTACAGAACTATTTACAAAAAAAAGCTTGAAAACCATATAAAATGTATGCTGATCTTTTTGTACACATACACACGCACATACACACACACATTCACAAGATGATGAACCTAAAAATACCAGAGCAGATTGTACATTCATGTTTTCTCTCTTATTTTCAGTAAAAAACTCTTGGTAATAAAACTATAAAAGTCAACAACTACTGTCCTAGAATTAAATCTTACCATAACTGAGTGTCTTTTAATATGATATTTAAAGCTATTAACATTTACTTCTATGCTTTATCTACAGTAACACATAGGTCCATTTAATATGTAAAATTCATATATTTTGCACAATATTTAAACCAATTCCTTTACACTGAAATTCATATTCTTATTTAATTCCTTTTATGTGAGTCAAAATTAGATATGACAGAATAAACAAACACCATTAAATAGTGTCTTCATATTTTAGGAAAAGCTTGAATATGTTAATTTGAGATCGTGTTAAATTATACATGCATGTTGTATTTCAGATTTAGCAAGAGGAGAAAGCCACTTTTCTGCCAATGATGCAACATCAGTGAAGAACTCTGTTAACAGTGTACTAGAGAATTTTACAAAAATATATATTAAAATTTACTACAGAAAATACAGTAAAAGCACTGGTAAGTGTACCATAGTAATAAAATGTGTACAGTCTTACTTATTCTACAAAATATAGTGATCCAAAAAGGTAGTTCCTTTGCCATTTTTATTTAGTGATTCTCTTATTTTCTCCCCTGGTTATTTTCTGACTAATAATCTCTTTCAGTAGATGTCAGGCAAGAGGGCGATTGTTACTGAATCTAAAACTGTCAACATTCATTTTCTAAAATCTTAAAATTGATAATTAAATGATTACAAACTGAATAATGATAGTGCATATGGAAGATAAAATGCTCTGATAATTAGTTTGAGCAAAACATTAATAACATCAGCTATAGAAAGAACCAAATTCTTTTAAGATAATACCAGTCTTCATTTTATCTTCCTCTAGAAAATATGGCCTGTTAAAATTAAAGTTTATCTCCACTTATGTTTCCCTAAAACAAATGCATCTTCTTTGTAGCATTCAAAACAATTGAATAAGTAATATTGTCCTGGTTGATTTAATGCACATCCCACAACCACCTCCCAGTATAAATCTTGTAAGGTACAGACTAAGTCAGCTTTGTTAATTTCTTTTTTTTTTTTATATATCTTTTTATATTTATAGAGAGTAATTATTTTATCTTCAGTGCATATTTATTTTTATTTTACTTTTGACAGATAGAGAGAGAGACAGAGACAGAGACAGCTAGAGAACCGAACTGTGGGAACTCCCCAGTTCAGCATGTGGGTCCTGCCTGGGCCGGAGCCGGGATTCGATCCTCGGTCCTCG
>PVKE010007405.1:0-50812 GCA_004027555.1 Craseonycteris thonglongyai | reverse complement strand
AGCCGGGACGGCTCAGCGGGTTGAGCGCTCGCTTTGAGGCCATGAGGACCGAGGATCGAATCCCGGCTCCGGCCCAGGCAGGACCCACGTGCTGGACTGGGGAGTTCCCACAGTTCGGTTCTCTAACTGTCTCTGTCTCTGTCTCTCTCTCTATCTGTCAAAAAGTAAAATAGAAATAAATATGTACTGAAGACAAAAAGATAATTTCTCTCTATAAATGTGAAAAGATAAAAAAAAATTAAAAAAAAATAAAAATTAAAAAAAATAAATAAAAAATACCAGTACCTTAAATTGGGTTCTATCAAGCCAACTCAACACAGAATATCACCTTCTCAAAAACCTATTCTATTATACAAGTTAATATCATCCAGTTGAACTACGGTATAATGGGGGAAAAAACACAGGCTTTGGAATAATATGGATAATCTAAGCTCCATATCCTAGTAACTAAACAAGTTTGTTTTTTATGTCAACTCCCTCATCTATCAAGCAGACATAACAGAATCTACCAATTAGAGTGCTATAAGAATTAAATGAGAAAATACATATTGACTACTTGGGCATATCTTCTGGAATATGGTAAGTACCACTAAATCCTAGTTATTAGTAATAATTATTATTGTAGCGGTCAAAGACAAGTTTTCTAGCAAAATAAGATTTTACTGTATTTAATTAAGCTAATAAAATCATGACAGGAACAAGTTTATTCCTAAAGCTTTTCCTTTTCTATTATAATTTCAAGTAATTCACCATCATTATTATTTCAAGTAATTTGTCATTATCAATTTGTGATATTTCCTGTTTGTGTTTTTAAAATTTTTATGCCAAGAGCTATACAAACCAAAATTTAAACATGGTCCTGATCCTTTGCCAGTTTGTAAAATAATCAGGCAACAAAGATGATGAAACATCTAAGCAAGCATTTTATTTTCTGATTTTTAAATTAATTTTTGTAAAGTATATTGAATACTGATTTCTATATTTCTAAACTTCACATTTTCTCTAGCCTTATACTATTGCTTTCTTCAAACCATTTGCAGTAATCTTCAAACCATTTTCCCTGTCTACAAAGGCATGAACAATGAATGCCTCCAGTTAAAGGATAATTTTTCCCCTACAATTGTCCATACGAAATCATCCCAGTTGCTTATCATTTTTGCTCTATCCAGATTATAATCAAACGCTAGAAAATCACTTCTATGAAACTAGATAGCTTGCTGCTGCTGGCAATAGTTAGCCATCCTGCTAAACCATGCGTGAAGTCCAATAAATCACATCATTTATTTCAATGTGCTCTTCTATAATGTTCATTCTAGGAGGCTCATTTGTTGTATGCAAAAACCAGTGAAACAACATCCTTCTAATGTGTCATATTTCTCAACTCAGAACTGAATTACTTCCTAGGTATGCAGTAAGTCACAAGATAACAGAATTCATATATATTATTTTTAAATGTACATATTATTTCCAAAACTTCTAAAATCAAGATTTAACTCCTAGCTTAAAGTACAACTCCCCAACAAAACATGCACACAAGTATTTGCAAGCCAAATACATGTCCAAAAATTTTAAGAAAAATATTTGGTTAAAGGCCTTTCTCATTAGATTTCAGGTGCAGTGAGCTTATAAATGTCCAACTTTGCACAGTTCACTATTTGGTTTTCTTATATTGCACAATTAATTCCTCCTGCGGTATCAGGGAAGTTCTGAAGATAGACCTGAATTTAAATCTCAAGTCTGCCACTTAATAGCTCCATGACCTCTTTCATTTTCTCAAGGTACTATTTACTCATCTACAAAATCAAATCAGTATCACCTACGCCACAGATTGTTGGGAAGACTGACATAATGCACAAATTGTCACCAAAAAGTCACATCATGGCTAAGTGCATAGCACACAGTAAGCATTCAGCTCTTAGCTTTCTTTCACCTGTTATCTTAAGCACAGCGATGATTCGACAAAACAAGTTAATTTTTAAAAACATAAGGTCTGCTCTTTAAATAAAACTTACTTGTTGAAAATGCTGTTTCAAAACCGTAACATAAATGCCTGACTACTGACTGTTTATCTGCCTGTAATCTTCTATCTACTTAGGATGCCTTGTCCATATCCCTTCTATTTTTTTCCTCCCACTTCCTCTGTCTGCAGAAATACAATCCAATCTCTGAATCCCTACTCTCTAACTCATTGTTGATATGTTATGGTAATGCAGATGTAGATGTCACATGCAGATCTTATAACTACAATGTAAGTAAGAGTGGTGAATATGAAGAGTTTTATAACAGGGACTCAAATATTTGTCAATTCAAAAACTGGACAGCTATAAAATAAGCACAATGAAAATTCATTTCATATCTTCCATTTCTAACGAATCTACTGGGTACTCTAAGAATTAGAAAATAAATTTAACTAAAACTGACACTTCTTTGTGTATTTGCTAATCAAGAGGATTTCTAAGTCAAGAAAACTAATTTGGGAATATTAAGTCATATTTATAGATTAAAATCTCATTCTTAAAGACAATTTAGCAAATGTTATACTTTCTAAAAATTTAACCTAATATAAGAAGATATATTTATCTTACAGTCAAGAAACTACAGTCAGGAATTAGGTTAACTTAATTGAAGAAATCAAAAGTTGATCATTATTTCAAGTATATCAGAAATCAGGCCACTATGCACTTAAAAATCATCTTTAAGAGGACTTTCTATGGACGAGTAATAGACATTTTCTAGGGTTACTTTAAAAAATATATAATTTTTTTTAAGTTCAAGAATAAGCTAAACTCATCTGAAAAGTATACTACTTGAATATATAAAGCATTACCATGTAACCTAGAGATAGCAGAAAATGATGAAATTTAACTTTATTATATTTCATTCCATGAGAGCATCCAATTCAAAAATGACTTACCCTTTGAGCTCTTTCTTTTAAATCTTGATCTTGAGCTAAAAACGATTCCAATTTTTTCTGGACATCTATAAGTTTTTCTGGATTGATTCTTTGTAACAAAAAGATAAAGGCTAAACTAAGACATCTCAATTTTAGAAACTGAAAACAGTACACTATTTTCCTGGTATTTTTAAATCTGTAACATTATTTCTCATCTATGAGCCAGATTAGACTGAAATTATACTAGACATAAATTTGAATCTCTTGCATAATGAATGCAGGAAAAAGAAATGAAAGTTTAAACATCTCTAAACATCCCATGCTGAGTAAATGAAAGATACTAAGGTTAATACCAAAATTAGCATTGGTTACTGACGTTTATAATGTTAGAAAGCAGCCTCTCATGGAAGATGGATCACCAATGAAATAAAATAAAATCTCATTTCATTTATATATTTCCATTTTCAGTCAAATATCATAAAACCAACTTCAAATAAACAAGGGATACATTTAATATCATTTTCTTTATCTGAATATTGGGCATAATTTTTAAAAAGCTGTTACTTAAATTCTGCCCAGAAAGGCTACAGGAAGGAAATATCAAATTCTTACAAGGGTCTGGGCTTCATCAAAAAGAAACACTTTTTTTCCTGATTTTAGACTGAACCACTCTGTTTCTACAAAACTGGGGTGATAATAGGTGGTGGTGGCTGAGATGGTTTTAACTATTTTTAATTACAAAAAAATTTCAAAATATTCAAAAGAAGAAAACTTTCACTCAGACTCAATAATTACCAACACACAGCCAATCCTGTTTTGTCCTCCTGCCCTCAATTAAACCACCTTCCCAATAATTTTCCTCCAAATACAGGCCAGGGTATTTTATGAGTGAGCCTCTGATCAATTCTGCTGGACTCAATCTAAATAAATTCCTTCAGTGGCGTGGGAGCACAATCTTCTGAAATGGACAGACAACTCTAACAAATTTTATCAAAGAGGTGTAATCCTATCAGCCATCAAATGCCTACTGAGGTTAATAAGTTCTTTTCTTCATCTTATTTTCTCCCCTAACAGTCTTCTAAAAAAAAAGTCACAACGAAGACAGCAAAACAGGTGAGAGAGAGGAGGGAATTAGGTATGCATGTACATAATTAAGCATAATAACTTCGTGCCTTCACTGCCCTAACAGTGACATTAAGACACCCAGTAGTTCTTACTTGATTTCCTTCACGGGTACTTTCTTCTGGAGAAGCTGCTGCACCATGCCCTTTTCTTCTGAGGGAAGCAAAATTAATAAAGCTTCACCATCCTCTTTATACCTAAACAGAAAACAAACAAAATCTCTTCCACATCAATACAATCTGCATTTTATATTTTAACCATTTGATGAATAATAGGTAACATGGAAGCAAGTTCACCCAATTAGTAAATAAGAAGAACACAGTTTTTGTTTTTGTTTTTTTAACTTCTGTGACTACAGGAAGCTGGGGGTCCGAATACCTTTGTTAAATTCTGATCACTAGTTTTAATTTCTAGTGACTCTGAGGCTATACCATAATACAAGATCTAGATACTAAGAAACAAACCAATTAAGAAGACATTCTTAAATAGTTCTCTACCTACCGGTATATAGCAAGGAGACAATTTCTCATTCAAGCCACTAGAATGCTGTAATAAAATCAGTCATTTCATAAACATGAAGCCCAGTACATTAAAGAAATCTAATCATCTTCCTGGGAATTTGAGTCATAAGAAATGGATCTCTATTCAGGTGAAAAGCTTGCCTCTAATCTATGTACTTCTTTTCCCTCACCGAGTAAATCTCATTTCATGCTGTACCATGAGAAATTTCTATTATACATAAGCAAGCCACAAGACAGCCCTGGTTACTTAAGCTTCTTGTGCTACCTGAATACACATTTCCCTGATACCTTAGTCAGCCATTACATGCAAGCAGTAAGACAGAAAGGAATGGTCTATTTGTGGAAATTTTTTAAAGACACAAAAGAAAAAGTAATCTCAAAGCACTCCCTTCAGGGTTCATGCTATAAAACACGAGTGGCCAGTTTTTATAGTTAACCAAAAAAAGGATTTCCTGAGAAACCATGCCAGGGATTAACTCTGATGAACACAAAATGGAAGATATCCCTGTCTTCAGTAATCTCACAATCCAGTTGACTAGAAAAGACACACACACACAAAAGCAAGAAGAGATTCAATCAAAAGCTCCAAAATGGTGAACGAGTAAATGTCAGAGAATGACCACAGGCAATAAATGCCATGAACTCAAAAGAGAAAAGAGACTACTCAGGGTTAGCCAGAGAAAAACAGAACAAGTCACAATTGCCCGCATGGTACATTTGAAGCGGCTTTGGGAGGACCTTGGATGCCTCTGTATAGAGACTGAAAACCACTGTATGTAAGCAGAATGTTATTACTGAATGCTGGACAGAAAAACTGACTTTCTTGAGTTATTGTACTGTGTACTATGAAGACTGAAGGGCAATTTTTACCCATGTTTTGATTTCAAAACTCTACTCCTACACATAATGTGAAGCTCCAGTATAATACCTTTATGGAAGTATACAAATATTTGTGTGTATCTTTATGTATGCAGAGACACTAGAAAAGTACAAAATAAATCAAAACTATCAAAAGTTTTAATTCATACATTTTTTAAATTAAGGGGCCACTATATGCCAGGCACTGAAATAGACTGATAAAGCTGACACAGTTCTGGCTGTCACAGAGTTCACCAACTAGGAGGGACAGACATTAAAACCAGTGAATAACAATGAAGTGGTCTGAGTGTTACAGTAGACATACAGGAAGCTATGAAAACATATTATGTATGTAGTCTAGGAAATGACATCTAAGATCTGAGACCTAGAGAACAATTAGAAATTAATCAAACATTAGGGGGAGTCAAGTTTTCCAGGCATCAGTTGATAGTCCAGGGAATAGTTTTATTTTCTTCATGCATATTTGCTTTTTCTAGGTTTTCTAAATGCAGGAAAGAGTAAGGCTAAACATATATTTACTCCTTTTACTAAATATGTTTTGTAACAAGAAAACTGGTACCCAAATACCTTCCTCATTGCATTTCCATACAGGCTAGTATGACTCAAATGTTTCATCTTCATTTCCTGTAAGAAATACAAATTTTAAAAATCCCCTTAAGCAGTATTGGACTAAACTATATGCAAAGGCAGAAATTATTAGTATATGAAGTACGCAGGTGACAGCCTAAGCAGACAAAATAGCTAAGAGACAACACAACCTCTGAGGCTCCAAGATTTCACAAGAGACAGGCTGAGGGTCACAGAGGACAGAGGACACTTAATAGAGACCACTAGGCAGTACACTTACTAAAATGCCCTCAAGGCAGCAAGACTCTTGAAGTGCAGTCAGTTACTTCCTAAACTGGAACAGTTAGGAAGTAGGGAGATCAGTGCATTGAAGGACAACCAACCTTTTTAACATTCTATATCCAAATTCAGACATGGAAAAGGAAAATAAATAAACCCCCAAGTCTGCATGGGCCAGAACTGTGGGAAAGGGGTAAAGAGAAAGCTCTAGTCTAGAATATCAAAAAGGCATTCACTAAAGATCTTCAGACTGACTCATAGGCAGGAATAATAAGTCTAATAATCTACATCTATCTTATCTACCCATTCATGCTCCCAGGGAGAATCTGAGAGAATGAGTCATGATTAAAGTCACAAAAGGGCCATCGACAAACCTGTTAAAACTGTAGGGAACAGAATATAAAGGCTACACAAGGTTAAGACAGACTGCAACACTGTAATTTAGAAAAAAAGATTTTTTCAATGGAAAAATGAGGGGAAGAAATGTCGAAAGTGGAATCGTACGAGGCAAGCATCTGATGAAAGGATCACTAGCCATTTTACCTATTTTTAATCACACACAGCTTTTCCCAGAAACAATGGAAAGTACAAATTATCTCCCACACATCAACATCAAAAAATTTCAAGTAAGGTTTTATTTCAAAAATAAAAGTACTTTTAAAAAGAAGGCATAAGCACATTTCACTTTTCTTTTTTTAATGCTTACAAGAATAGTTTATTTACCCATGAGCTAGCTTTTAGATTTCAAAAGCAATATCTAAGGCCTGAAGCTAAATATATGTATAAAGAGAAATAAATGTTCTTCATATAAAGCCTATATTTTAAAACTCTATATATTTAGACAGATTGAGTTAAGAGACATTCTAGGCACCATATAAAAAGCCCTGCATCTGAAGCACAACAAAAATCTCATTTTCACGATCAGTATTAATACTACATTACATTTATATAGCTCTTCAGAATTTATGAAAAAGCTCCATTTTTAGATTAATTTGACAAACTTAAGAGCAAGCAACCAATAGATGAAGCAAATAAAACAAAGTTCCTAGCGGTTCCAGTCAAGATGGTGGAGTAAACACTGTGCTTGCCTCCTCCCACGACCACATTAAAACTACAAGTAAATTATAGAACCATCAGTCACCCTGGAGAACCAGCCAAAGACTAGAAGAAGCCACCTTGAGGCTGGTAGGAGAGCCTGAGACAGGAAATGGGCTGGCCCCACACCCACGTGTGCCAATCAAGCATCAGGAGGGATATTTCGGCTACAGAGGTCACCCCCGAAGAGGGAAGGACCCTGGCCCACACCAGGCTCCCCAGCCTAAAGCACCAGTGCTGGGAAGTGGAGTCCCTGCAATAGCGGGCTGTGAAAACTGGGGTGAGCTGGAAGGCAGCCGGAGACCCAGGTTCCCCCACTCCAGGCACTGACCCTGGGTTCCAGCCCAGGTACTGGCAGCTCAGGAGGTGCCAGAGATGTACAGGACAGGAAGAGACTGAGTTGTGTGGCTTCAGGGAGAGGATGGGAGGGACCGCTGCCATGGTCCCTGTGTTGAGCCCTCCTTCCTTGTAGCCAGCAGGCGGTCACCATCTTTCCTGTGTGGAGCCCTCCCCGCAACACAGCCAAATCTGAATTTTCATTGGCCTGGTGAGCTCCACTCATCCCACCCTGGTGACTCCCTGGGACATCGCCCCACCCAACCTGTGCCATGCCAGAGGCATTTGTGCGGCTGGTCTTTTCTGTACAACTTTCAGGGGTACTCAGGCCCCAAGCAGGTGGTAGCTGACCTCTGTGTGCACTGAGCCTCTTTCAGAGTGGTCCCAGGCTCAGAGCTGGTGTCCAATACAAATGGGCCATAACCCACTGAACACCACACACTCACACTGGTGATCCCCTGAGACCCCGCCCCACCCAACTCCTGTACCAGCCAAGGTTCTTCCAGCAGCTGAGCCTTATGAACAGCCGTAGGTGGTAGCAGGCTGCCACCTTTTGCTGAGCTGCCCCAGGACTGGTACTGGTGAGGGTGGGCCTTGGTTCCCAACACGGCCTCTCCCACCCACTGCTAGGTCCCACACAGGCAAGTGACCAACTGCAGACTGCTGTGCAGCTCTTAGCAGGTAGCCTCAGACCAGTCACAGGGGACCCCAGAACCAGCATAGCTGACTCAAACAACAATAGACCACCACCTAATTAGCCCTACAAGCAAAACACTGAAAAGTGGTCTCAGCAGGCACCACAGCCCATTAGGGCAAATCCTGCTCCATGGGGTCAGCCCCCACTCATGCACTATGATCATGGCCAAACCTCAAAGCCAGTAAGCCTGAGGGTCAATTCCATCACTGACATGCCAACAGCAATCAAAGCTCAACTACAACAGGAGGGCACACACAACCCACAAAAGGGACACTCCTGGAGCATCTGGCTCTTGTGAACAAGGAGACCAAGCCACTGGGCCCCACAAAATGCCTACTACATAAGGCCACTCTGCCAAGACTAGGAGACGTTGCAGATCTACTCAACAGACAGAAACAAACACAGAGAGGCAGGCAGAATGGAGAAACAAAGAAACACGGTCCAAATTAAAAAACAGAACAAAGCTCCAGAAAAAGAACTAAACAAAATGGAGGCAAGAAATCTACCAAATGCAGAATTCAAAACACTTGTTACCAAAGATGCTTAAGGAACTCAGTGAGAACTTCAACAAAGAGATAGTAAGCATAAAAAAAGACAGAAACCATAAAAAAGAACCAGCTGGAAACGAAGAATACAATAACTGAAATGAAGAATACACCAGAAGAAATCAAAAGCAGTTAGATGAAGGAGAGGATCAAATCAGTGATTCAGAAGATAAAGTATCACCAAACACCTAATCAGAAGAGCAAAAGCAAAATAGATTATTTTTAAATGAGGATAGTTTAATCCAATTTAAAAATGGGCAGAGCACATAAATAAGACATTTCTCCAAAGAGGACATGCACATGGCCAACAGACACATGAAAAGATGCTCAATGTCACTAGTCAACAGAGAAATGGAAATTAAAACCACAATAACATTATCACCTCAAACCTGTCAGAATAGTTATCATCCATAAATCAACAAACAAGTGTTGGCGAGGATACGTTTGTGCACTGTTGGTGGGACTGGAAATTGGTACAGCCACTGTGGAAAACAGTGTGGAGATTCCTCAAAAAATTTAAAATAGAACAACCTTATAACCCAAAGATTCCACATTTGGGAATTTATCTGATAAAATCCAAACTATAAATTTGAAAAGATATATGCAACCTTGTGTTTATCGTAGCATTATTTACAGCAAGCAGCCAAGATATGAAAGCAACCTATGTTACTCTGCCATAAAAAGAATGAGATCTTACCATTTGTACCAACCCAGGTGGATCTGGAAGGTATTAGGCTAAGTGAAGTCAGAGAAAGACAAATACCATATGATCTCACTTATATGTGGAATCTAAAGAACAAAATAAATGAACAACAACAAAAAAAAGCACACTCATATACAGGGAACAAGCTGATGGTTGGCAGATGGGAGGGGGCAGGGGAGCAGGGTGACAAAGGTGAAGGGATTAAAAAGTACAAATTAGGGGAAGCCAGGATGGCTCAGTGGGGTAAGAGCTTGCTTTGTAGCCCTGGGAACCGCTGATTGAATCCTGGCCCCGGCCCGTGCGGACCCATATGCTGAACTGGGGAATGCCCCCAGTTCGGTTCTCACCCAGGTGAGACCCCAGCCCAGTTCCTGCCCTGTGCAGCCCCGTGCCCACCTGTGGAATGAAACTATGTGGAAAAACTGATAATGTGCAACTATGGAGACTGCTTTGGGCCCTCCCCCTTCTCTCTGTCTCTATGTATCTCTCTCTCTCTCTGTATCTCTCTCTCTCTCTCTCTCTCTATCAAAAACAATAACAATAAAAAAAGTACAAATTAGTAGTTACAGAAGTCATGAGAATGTAAAGTAAAGCGTAGGTAGTACGGTAAGTGTAATAACTATGTATAGTGCAAGGTGGGTACTAAACTAGTCAGGGGGAATCCCATCATAAATTATATAAATGTCTAACCACCATTCTATACATCTGAAACTAATATAAAATAATATTGAATGGCAACTGTAATTGAAAAAAAAATGTTTTTAAAGGGAATAAGAGGTTCCAATTTCCAGGTATAAGACAAGTAAGTCACGGGTGTGTAATATAAGGCATAGGAAATATAGTAAATAACACTGTGATAGCGTTGTATAGTGTCAAGATTTCTTTAACTATATTAATGATGAATAACTACAGTGTACACCTAAAACTACTATAATATTTATAGTATGTTAGCTATATTTTAATAAAAATCTTTTTAAAAAATAAAGTTCCTGAAAAACTTGCATTGATCTCTATTTATCAGAGACTTTAAACTTCCAATTCATTGCTTTTTTTCAACTCTACCAGGATTCCCTCCAGAAAAAAGGGTCCTCAATGAATTAATTACGATTGCCTGATACCAGGAAACAGCTTGCTAGTGTTTGTAGCTAAAATAGGAGATCCAGGCCTTTGGCTTTTGGATCCCAGTGGTAATTCTTCCAGTGAAATAACCTTGAAACAAACTATGGCCAGAGGAAGGAAAAAAAGGCTTGCCATTCTGGCAACAGTTTGCCTTCTACCCAAGAACTATTAAGTCTTCAGCTACTCCCATGCAGATTCCCCACCACAAACTCCATTCTAGTTGAGTCTTTAGTATCCCCCAAACTTTGCTCACGCACACCTCTGTCACGGTAGCATGATCTGGCAGGGTTCACAGGGCCAGCCACTCTCAGTTCTTCCAGCCTGCTTCTCCAGGTTACAACTCAGGTCACAGAAGAATATACTTAAAATCATTCCATGTTCGTAATTTTTTTAATGCACAAATATACATGAAAAAAACTTTTTTTAGGTCATAGGATTTGGGCTTCTAATTGTTTTGCCACTGTCTTCAATTAGTATAGTAAATAGGCATTACTCTCAAAAAGTACAAGTTATTTATCAAGTAAAAAACTTCATATGCTTTTAAAAATCGACATATTTTGCATCACCTTTACTTCATTAACACATATCCCAGTACTATCAATATTAGTGTATTTCCTTATCTTAACCATTACCTATGAGGACATGTATAAATTCACCTTTCATACTTCACATACATGTCATCATTTGTAACAAAAAGCTGGTCACTAAATATCTCATGAGTGAACAGATGTAAACAAACCAACAGAAGTTGCAATAGTAGATAAAACACTGTATTTGGAGTCAAAAGAACGTATTTCAAATCTCAGTCATTCTATTCATTAGCTTTATGACCTTAAATAATGAGTCACTTGATTGTTACTTTATTTACAAGCTATACAATTTCAATGAGATGATCTAGGTCCTTCAGGACCTAAAATTCTACCCATGTGACTCTTATGAATATACTTGTCATTGTTCACAATATAAGTATAATCGAGTGGTCGAGAAATGGAGACAGCTATTGGTCACACTCCACTATTCCACAGGCCTGCTCGTTGTCTCCCACGCCCTGCCACTCCTCCTACCCTCCTGTGCCTCAGCCTTACCTGTGGCACCAGCCCCTAGCATTCCTGTGGGAGGACAGTGCAATCAGCCACACAGACGCAGACAGACAGCCATGGGAACCAGAGGCCGACTGTTCTGTTCCTGCTGCACAACATGAGACAAAGGAAAGCACTCCAGGAGAAAGGGCATCTCTGACTCACAGAACATCTAAAGTCTACATCAGCCTTAAAAAAGAAAAAGACAGGGAGATACGCTGGGAGAAATAAAATCATCTGCAGCGGGAAATCTTGGAAGCACGAACAACTACACCATGATAGGCTCAACAGTCTGACAAATGAAGTTCAGCACGGAATAGCTGGAATGAAATCAAGCTGGCTAGCGTGCACTGCATGAAAAGCTTCTAGCAAACTGATTACGAACAAGGATTTATGGAGCTCACAGGGCAAGGGTAGAAATCCTTTACTCTATCAACTGTCTTTCTCCCAAAATTTAGAAGTCTGCGTTTTAATAGATTTAGAACAAAAAGAAACCCCATATAGAAGTAACACTGAAATTATACTTTCAGGAAACCGAGTTAGCTAAACCCCATTTTGCAAAAGAAACTGAGGCTTTAGAGGTTAAGCACTGAACCAAAGATACACAGCCATCAGATGACAAAGCCAGACCTCACTTGATTTTTGAGGACAGTATCTGGTCAGCTATGGGATATCTGTCTTTCATAGTCCCCCCAAAAAAGGAGGGAAAAACGCATATACTTTAGTGTACGACCACAAATGGCAGCATATTAAAGTTATCTACCTTTCTTCTCCAAGTACCCAGCTTTCATGTATTCTAGAAAGCTCTACATGGGAGGAGAAGTCACTAAACTTCATTAAATAAAAACAGCAGTTTGGGGCACACTGGAAAGAATATGAGCTGCAGACTCAAAGACCCAAGTATAAACCCCACCCCGAGTTCTTCCTGAGTGAGCCTGGACACATTTTAGCTCATAAACTCTGCGAAAGAGTTCCCTAATAAGACCTCCTCTGTAAAGTTATTATAAAGTCTAAATGCGTTCATTTATTCACTTAGATTTTTATTCAGTGTTAGTACATAGCTAAGCTACAATCTAGTCATTTCCTGTGTGGGTGCAGAGGAAGAGAAGAGTCTCCCCCAGTTTAAAAAAATAAATGCCATACAGTCAACTCTCCTCCTAAACATACCAGTGACAGGTCTCCTGGGGAACAAACAAGGTGAATTTGCTAGCATGGGAGTTCTCATCCATGAGATGCTACTAACAGGATGTGCCCGGTTGTTTACAGTCTGTGGATTCAAGGGATGTGTGCCTGCAGTCAGCCTGGTCACTGAGTATATCAACGGTCCATCTGTGCACGTGGTAACCCACGCACATCGCTTAGAGACTGAGTTCAACCTGATGTACAAGGATGTACAAGGAGAAAGTCAGCCCTCTTCCTGCCTCACATACACCTCACGATTACCTTTCTCCTTGCTATTCGGCAGCTTCTACAATGGCTCTCGGTAAGCCAGGCCTCCTGGCATTCACATCCTTGTAGTGTAACCACTAGGACACTACAGACAAGGTGCAGTGTGACTTCCAAGTCTAGGTCATAAAAGTCATTGCGGCTTCCATTTTACTCCCCCTTCCCCACTCACCTGTTCTCTCTGATGAAGCCAGCTGCCGTGTTGTGAGAAGCCCTATGAAAAGGACAACCATGGAGAAAGGAACAGAGGCAGGTCTGTCCAACAGCCAAGGAGGAAATGAATTCTGGCAACAAGCATGTGAGTGAACTTGGAAAGAGATCCTCCCCCAGTTGAACCTGACAGAGCTGTATGACACCCTGACTATAGTGCACACACACACGTGCACACACACACAGACTACACCAAGGGTGTCCAAACTTTTGGCTTCCCAGGGCCACATTGGGAGAACTGTCTTGGGCCACACATAAAATATACTAACATTAACAATAGCTGATGCATTTTTTTTTAATCTCATTATGTTTTAAGAAAGTTTACAGATTTATGTTGGGCTACATTCAAAACCGTCCTGGGCCCACGGGTTGGACAAGCTTGGACTAAACGAAGTTTTACTAGATTTAGAACATGTGATTAGTCAATAGCCAGAGGACCCCAATGAGCCACGCCTGAATTCCTGACCCACAGAAACTATGAGAAATATATGGTTCTTTAAGCCACTAAGGTGTGGGGTAATTTGTTACACTGTGATAGCTATTAATCGATTAGGTATGATCTCTAATGCAGGCATTTGATTGGAGAAACTTGTGTCACAAGTGTCTATTCTGTGCCAGGCCCTATTCTGAGCCTCGGGGTAAGTCAATTACGTAGACAAACATCCCTGCCCTTATGAAGCTTACAATTGAGTGAAGAGAAAGAGAAGCCAACAATAAATACAACAAGCAAATGCTCTAGTATATTAAAAGGGGCTACGTGCTATGGAAAAAAGAAAACACAGAGCAAGCTGAGGAGCAGTGGGCGCAGGTAAGGCAGCCATGTGGATACTTAAGGAAAACGCTTCCCAAAGAAGCAGAGGCTATAAGGGCCCTAAGACAACAGCATGTCTGGCATGCAGGAGAAACAGCAAGACCAGTATGGAGCATAGGAAGCAGTGGAGAATGGTAGGAAATAGGGGTAGAAGAGGGCTGGATCCTATAAGCTCAGTAGGCTGTTGATTTTCACTCTGAGTGAAATGGAAAGCCATCAAAAGAGGGGCATGAGCTGACTTGTGCTTTACAAGGATCACTCTGGCTGCTCTGTTGAGAAAAGACAGCAGAAGAGCAGAGGGCAGTGCTGGGGACAGAATGGATTCCTAAGTAATATCAGCACATCACCCACCTCAACAGCTAGACTGCTCATACTCTACCCCAGCTACTCAATGCTTCTTGATGCAAAACAAAAGACTGAGTTTGCCCTCCTTAAAAAAGCTTTAAATTCTAGATACCAACAGACAAAGGCAGAAGGCCAGGTAAGGCAGCACCAGCCTCCATACAGGAGTGAACTGAAGACAGACTCTTTGTGAAGCCCAAGCTAAAGGAATGAAAAAAGCAAGAATTTTCACCAGTGAAAATCATTCCTATCTTAAAACTAAGATCCACATAGTAAGCTTCAGTATATCAGTGCTCATGGAAACTGTCCTTTTGCTTTTATTATGTCAATTTACTAACCAATTAAAGACATTTAAAAACTTCTCTTCATTATCTATTCTGTAAAGTACCAGTATTTTCTGCAAACCAACCATGAACTCTTCACAAGTCATCACACTAGAAAGGTAAACTACTTTTCATCTCCCTATTTGCTGTCGTTGGTAAACAGCTGCCAGTGAGTGAACAATGCAAAGACCTGTCCTCTGCTTCCCCCTAGTGGAGCCACAAAATCGAAGATGCACAAAACGCAGACAGGTGAAGAGGGCCAAGCGGGAACATTGCTGGCTTTTAAGTGATAGAATTATCACAGGATCCAGTGTTAGAACACTAGATTCGGGTCCCTGACCTCACTCGTCTCTAAGGGAGATCATTCTGTTAAAAGGGGTGTGGATGATTACGGAAAACAAGGATATTTTTCTCGATTGCAAAAGATTAAAAGAATGGTAGACGGGTGAATAAATTAAAACAGAGGAGGTACTTCAAAGGCAGGAAGTACCTGAATCTCCCTTTACTTTCACTTAGCTAAAACATAGAAAGGAAAACCAAACCAACAGAGTCCTCAAACCTTAGCTATTTTGCCACAAAGCACTGAATTCATTTCTCTATATTCATATAGTTCAATTCCAAAAGCAAAACCTATGTGGCAACCTAGTTTTAATTACAACATATGCACAGGATTTTAATTAGTTTCAAATTTTAATTTAGCCTTTACTCAATTTGATTATCCAGGCTCATGACCCATGAAAACTTTCTCATTATCCCTAAACCCATTAATGGCAACTTTTAAACTGCAATTTAGCCTTTTTTTAAATTTTTTTAATGAAACTGCCAAAGAAAAAAGCATTACAAATCCTAAACTGGGGTGTACAACCTTTTGGCTTTCCTAAGCCATTTTGGAAGAAGAATTGTCTTGGGCCACACATAAAATACACTATACACACATAAAATACACGATAGCCGATAGGCTAATAATAATAATAATAATAATAATAATCACAAAAAATTACAATGTTTTAAGAAAGTTTACAAATCCGGGTTGGGCTGCATTCAAAGCCGTTCTAGGGGCAGTAGGCCTAGACAAGCTTGTCCTAAACCTTTCCATTGACTACAAATCTAAAATAGTCAATTCAACATATTTTTAATTGGTGATGAAGGGTCAAACACACTTGTACTTTAAAAATTAATGACCACATTAGAAATTGCATTACAATAGTTTTTCAGATTAGTGTTCTCTCTTAAAACACAATCAGTTATGATGTTGTTCAACCTCCTCTTCATATCCACAGTCATCACAACCAATTTCATGTTCACCAGGGCATGTTCAACTATTAATTCATAACATTTTAACATTTCCAGGAACCAAGAACCCTGAAATATTTCCTCTTCATGGACTTCCTGAAGCACGGAGATGTCTCATAATCTTCATACAGCTGTACTCTATAAAGGAATCAGTTTGCCCTCTCCATGTCACCACCAATGGCACAGCTAAAAGCTGGTACCGTATTTTCCGGCATATAAGACGACCGGGCGTATAAGACGACCCCCTAATTTTACAGTTAAAACATAGGTTTAGGCCTATATTCGCTGTATAAGACTATAGCCTCGGAAGTGGGGGGTAGTCTTATACAGCAAATATAGGCCAAAACCTATGTTTTAACTGTAAAATTAGGGGGTCGTCTTATACGCCTGGTCGTCTTATACGCCGGAAAATACGGTAGTTCAATATGCTAGTGAGAGACCAGATCCAACCTTGATCTACCTAGAGGCCCACAGGACCACAAAATGCAAGTGTGTGCATGGGAACATGCACAAGTTCATGCATACTATACATACAGGGAATTAAACAATGGAGAAACATTCATTCCAGCAACCGCTACTAAAGACACTGAATGTCTCTCTGTGAAAGATAATCTGATCATGTGCCCAACACTCCACAGACGACTGATGTACCATGCATCTTCATAAAATGGGAAAAAAACCACGCTGCTATTCCATCTAGGTATCAGTTACTTAGATCCCATTAAAGATCAAAATGTTACCATTCTAAAGGCAAGTTTGTCTGAATGCACCAAGACATCACACACAGAATCCAGTTCTAACTCTAGTGCTTGTTCAAATTATATAATTGCAATAGAAAGACTTCTTTTTGAACCCTCCAGTACATAAATTCTATTTTAAAATGGTTTTATCTTTCAGTATTATACTATTCTCTCCCTTCATGCTGGTCAAAAGAAAAGCACTTAATTTAAGTGAGTACATTTTCATTATAGCCATGTTTAATGGCCCATGAGGTAAAATGAAATTAAAAAATGTTTAAACATTCAAACATTTTATGAAATTAGAAAACAAATAGGAAGAAAGCTGTAGGCTGTAGAAGGATGTGAAAAACCTTCACTTACTTCAGATGAAAACAAACAACAGAGTTCACCAGACAAAAATAAAAACAAATTTTCTTTAAAGACATCTGAGAACTGTGAACACAAAAAAAATATTGAAGAATTTAACACCAAAGGGACCTCATAGATAAGCAAACAATAGGGGCCACTTGCTGAAAGAGATGAAGGGCAAATGGAAGAGCAAACCTACTGGATAACAAATCTTTGCTTAGATAAGGATTTAAATCTTGGTTTAAAGATCCTGCCATCCCTGGAAAATCATTTAACAAAAGGTGGCTTAAAAATCTGAAGCAACTGTTGGTCCAGTTAGTGTATCCTTCATCATTTAGCATCAATGTCTCATTGGCACCCATATTATAAATATTCATCCAGTTTTGATGAGAAAGAAAATCGAACAAAATGGAAATCCAAACAAATAGCTCAGCTGTGGTTGATCATAACTAATCATAACCCTGTTGTGATCAGTATTTAGGCTGTTTTCCATTCTTCTTTTTCTTTTTTTTTTTTAAAGATTTATTTTATTTATTTTTGACAGACAGAGAGAAACAGAGAGAGACAGAGAGAAGGGGGAGGGCCCAGAGCAGTCTCCATAGTTGACATTAGTTTTCCATATGTTTCACTCCACAGGTGGGTACGGGGCTGCGCAGGGCAGGAACTGGGCCAGGAGTCTCTCACATAGGCCACGGCAAGAACTGAACTGGGGGCACACCCCAGTTCAGCATGTTGGGTCCACATGGGCCGGGACTGGGATTCAATCCTCGGTCCCCGGGGCTTCAAAGCGAGCACTTAACCCGCTGAGCCATCTCAGCTTTCCCTGTTTTCCATTCTTAAACACTCATAAATATCGGTAAGATGAACATCTTTACTTAATCTTTTTCTATCTCACTATTTTCTTATGATCAGTTTCTACATGTGCAGTTAATGAGGCAAAAAGAACAACTCTAAGGTTGTTGATAAGTATCACAAAATGCTATCCAGAAAGATGCTAACCATTCAGAATCCTACCAGCAGCATACATCGTCCAACTTCACTGGAACCTCAATACCAATGAAACAGTGTTACTCTTTTCATTCATTCAGATACCTTTCTATGCCATTTACTCACAAATGATTATGACTTTGCTGCATTATTTTCCAGGTAGCTTCCCAACAGCTTGTTAACTTGGGTCATGCTTTTATTGGGGAAAAGTGGGGACATATAAAGAAAAGGGAGTATTTGGGAGTAGCCTCCAGCAATGCCTCTAATTTCCACACTAGAAAAACAAAAAGGAAGAGAGAGAAATCTATGACTCAAAACCATCTTGCCTCTTAGAGCCCAGACCACAGAAATTAAGAGTACAAATCTAGACTAGCGTTGTCAGACAGCCTGGATTCAAATTCTGGCTCTGTGGCTCTTCAAACATTGTTTAACTGCTCTGAAAATAGGGACTGAATAGCAGCCCTATACCTCACTGAGGGATCATTAGGATTCAGTGAGATGGTATTCAGTGCACAGTTCTGGTAAAAAAAAGTTAGTAAGGAAAGAAAGTTAGAACAAAAACACTGAAATAACATTTTCATGGATTTTTCTTATTAGTAATCAAGGCTCGGCCATAATGACTTACAACAGCTGACCAGCTGCTATCAACCTGCACCACGAGAATACCAAACCAGTACCCACTTACCCGAAATCCTCCACTCTCTGTCTGTAGTTCAGGTAGCATGGTTGGTTAACTGGTTTTTTAATTTAAATAGCATCAAAAGCAAAGAAGTGGGCTGGCACACGTACCTGGCAGTTCTACCTGCTCTGTGAATATAGGTATTAGCATCCTCCGGACAATCAAACTGAAGAACCCAATTCACAGCCGGGAAGTCTGCACAGAACAAATGTCAAATTAGGAAATTAGTTCAATTACACTATTTTTATTTTACAATATTGCTTGCCAGGACTTTCTGTCACATCAAACTAATAGGTATCATCTGTGAACTCTATTGAAAATAAAAAAATAATTGCATGAACCAAGAGATAATCAACACTTCTTTGACAAACTGAGCTAAAATTAATGAGTATTTGAACGTGAAAAATTACTTCGTGTCTGACACAGCAAAGACAAAGCACTTTGTGTCTCACAAATAATAAAATACTCTGATATTTAATAACCTAAAAGAACCACTTCTCATGGTCTCCTAGCAAACTATAAAACTTGTTTCTAAATTTAAATGAAGGTATGCTTTTTCTGCTATTCCCACCTCCATTCAAATTAACTCCCTCTCCCAATTTCCTAGCAATAATTACTCCATATATATTTCTGGCTATAGAAATTTCCATTCATTTCCAGAAATCCTGCTCTGAACTCAAGGGAACTATCTTTAGTCATTTATGAATTTTGCTTAAGGATTTCAGAGCACTTTCTATCATAGACAAAAGGGCTGAGCTCTTAAAAGAAAAAGTGGTAGTAGTAGGATAGTTAGAGAGTTAAACAAAAGGAAATCTGTGGCTAATTACTAACCTTGATAAATTATATAATGGCAGTATAAGATTATTACTTAGAAATATAAAACTAAATACCAAAAAGGAAATAGCAAATTTAAGTAGCTGCATCTGGAGAGCAAAGAGGGATAAAATAGGGGCTGCTTTGTCTCCTAACTCATTGTTACCCATATGCATGTGTTATTCATTAAAAAATAAAATAACTGAGAAAAACTAAGAATAAAAGTTTTAAAAAGATACTGGTGTATTCTAAAGAAATTCTTAGTCATAAGAATAGAGCTTCAGAATATTCAATGCACATTTTTGGAATAAAAAGACTTAAATCGGGGAAGCTGGGATGGCTCAGTGGGTTACCGGTAAGCACTCACTTTGAAACCCTGGGGACCAAGGATCAAATCCCGGCCCCGGCCTGTGCAAACCCATATGCTGAACTGGGGTGTGCTTCCCAAATGCGGTGAGGCCTCCAGTTCAATTCAAAAAATAAAAAAATAAAAATAAAAAATAAAAACAAAAGACTTGAATCTAAATGGTCCATTATTCCAGGAATGGATAAATTGAAAATATGACATACTCAAAAAATATTAATACATTGATCTTTACACCCCAACATGAAAAGACTTCAAAAGCAAGTCCCAAACTAGTGTGTATAATATTATTAATATAAACTTTTAAACACCCAACAAAATACTGCATGTTGCTTATGAATACATTCTTATAAACTTATTTAAATAAACCAGAACAAAGGTTCTTGATATTTTTGTGCCTTACATGAAGCCTATGAACCCTTTCTCAAAGTATTTTTAAATGTATAAAATATATAGAACTACAAAAAAAAAAAAAGTTTAATGAAATATAAACGTCTTTAGTAAATTTGATATAGTAATGCATATGCTTGTTTACAAACACATGAAATAACAACCTAATTGTGGGTCAAATGTAAATGATATTCCAAGACATCTGCAAAAACTGTAAATGTAAAATTTTTTGGGAAAGCTGGGATGGCTCAGTGACTTAAGCACTCGCTTTGAAGCCCCAGGGACCGAGGATCGAATCCCGGCCCCGGTCCATGCGGACCCACATGCTGAACTGGGCTGTGCCCCCAGTTCAGTTCTTGCCGGGACCTATGTGGGAGGCTCCCGGCCCAGTTCCTGCCCTGCGCAGCCCTGTGCCCGCCTGTGGAGTGAAACTATATGGAAAACTAATTCTGTCAACTATGGAGACTGCTCTGGGCCCTCCCCCTTCTCTCTGTCTCTGTCTGTCTCTGTTTCTCTCTGTCAAAAATCAATAAAATAAATCTTAAAAAATAAAATAAATAAATTTTTCAACCTAGAATTCCATTCGCACCCAAACTGTCATTCAAGAATAAGACGTAGATATGCAATGACTCTAGAACATTTACCTCCCACACACCCTTTCTTAGGATATTATTAGAGAATGAGAAAGAAAGGAGGGAAAGGGGGAAGGGGGACAAGGGAAAGGGCAAGTGGGAAGGAAAAATAGACCTGGAAAGAGAAGTTCCAAGACAACAAATGTGCATCAAGCTTATGGAGCAACCAGTGTAGACAAAAGACTCCCAGAAGTGGAGGTCTCAAGGGAAAAAGAAACAGACTGTGTTGGAACTGTTACAACAACAAGGCATGTGACAACTGCCAGAACATTTGAGAAAAATTAGAACTAGGAAACACAGAACCAAGAAAATTTTAATTAACTCAAAGGAAAACACAAAAGAAAGTAGTACAAGAAAGGAGTTCATCTCAGTTACCTAGCAAACAATTTCATAGCCAACCTATGTAAATATAAAATGTTGATCCTACCAAAAATGGCAACATAACAATCCAGTCTGGAGCTTCAACAACATGGATACTTGGCTACTGTCCTCAGTAACATGGGAATGAACTAATATGATGTCTTAAGATTTGCTTTAAAATACGCCGACACAGAGACAGAAGGAAAAGGAGAATCAAAAAAAAAAAAAAAACAGTTATGAAGCTGGGTAGTATGAGGGTACATTAGATTTATTCTTTTTGTGTATGTTTAAAATGTGCCATAATAATTCATAGTAAAGTAATGTGAAGAATTCAAATTACCACATATTACTTCTTTTTTTTTTTTTTTTTTTTTTTATTTATAGAGAGTAATTGTTTTATCTTCAGTGCACATTCATTTCTATTTTACTTTTGACAGATAGAGAGAGAGACAGAGACAGCTAGAGAACCGAACCGTGGGAACTCCCCAGCTCAGCACGTGGGCCCCGCCTGGGCCGGAGCCGGGACCCGACCCTCGGTCCTCGTGGCCTCAAAGCGAGCGCTCAACCCGCTGAGCCATCCCGGCCTTCCCAAATTACCACATATTTATGCTCATCTCAGTTATGCTTATCTCTAGTTTTCTTATAATTACTTCCATACCTCATTCAACTTCCACACCAACAGCTATATAATATCACAGTGGCTTTTTGAAAGTTTAAATACATTAAACATGATTTTAAAATGAAAACTAGAATGTTTGGTGAAAAAATGGGCTTCGCCATTTTTCTTGTTAAATATCTATCAAGTTTCCAATTTTCAGAAAAACAGAACTTTTTTTCATATCTTTAAAACTTTAACCATCCTTTGATTTTTTTAGGCGCCTCAGGATTCTATGATATAATTGTTAGCATGAAACAAAAAGAGCACAAAAGACGAAAATATTACGATTTTCCATTGATGTATTTTTTTTTTTTTAATTTTATTGTTAAATTTAATGGGGTGACATTGGTTGGTAACAATCAGACAGTTTCCCAATGTACAGCTGCACATCACATCACCCATGCATCACATTATGTGCCCAGCTCCCAGAATCAGGTCCCCCTCCAACACCATATATCTGGTGCCCACTCCCGCCCTTCCCCCACAACTCTCCCTCCCCCCTCCTCCCTCCTCTCCAGGTAAACACCAAACCCTTGAGTGTGTCCATAATGCTGGTGCCCTCTCCCACCTCCCCTCCCTCTCTCCCTGCCCCCTCCTCCCCTTCCCTCAGGCAACATTGATGTATTCTTAATGTTAACCATCTGTTACCAATTTACTCATTTCCCTCTTATAAGAAGAAAAGAAAGCTCAATTATTTGAGTCAAATGATTAGAAGTCTCAAAATCCACCCATTTATAAGAAAATAGTATTTCCCGTGATCACGAATATGTTCTCATAAGTTTCCTTACCCAGCCCCCTTGCTGCAATATCAGTAGCGAAGAGTACCGCGGCTCTCTTGCGAATAAATTCATTGTAGACTTCCATTCTTCTCATCTGCTGCTGTCGACCATGAAGGGCAAGGATAGAAATACCAGGACGCAGCCGACAGAACACTCGGTACAGATACTGAACCTAGGTGTCAATAGAAAAATGAGTTTAGTGCTTCTGGACACCACAGCAAAGGATGCTTACAAGGTGAACAGCAAAAGTATATGAAGGAGCATAGTGTCACCAATTAAAGATATACAGAGCAGAGGAAGGAAAATGTAGTGTAGGGTGATGGTGTCCAAGCATTTTTTGCTCATATTATTTCCCAAAAAAATTTTGAAGAAAAAAAAATACTCAAGTTAATATCTTGTATGTTTCCAAATTTAATTGGTTACAAAGAATGTAATTTCTGATATATTGTAAAGAGTGAAATTTTAAAATAAATACTTAAAACGTCTTCTAAATGTATCCAATAGATTCTAAAATGCAGAGCAATTTGATACCCACCACCAATTATTTTTAAAATGTCAAAATAATGAGGAGGCTATGCCCTGTGTGGACCCCCTCAATTTTACTGCAAACCTAAAATTGCTCTAAAAAACTGTCTGTTTTAAAAATTTTAAAAACATGTGAAGAAACTTCTCTTTAACAGAAAGAAATTTATATCATTTATTTTCCTCTTTGAACTTATTTTCTGACCCCATAGAATTTTATCCTCACGGTTTTATTCTTAGAAGTTTTGTGATTAACAAAACTCATGATTTTCTACAACAAAACTATGTCATCTCAGCTTTAATGTTTTTTAAATTTCATGGGCAAAAAACTTGCATTAAAATTTTTCTTCTCAAACTGAACTATTACTACAATTGTTATTAGTATAGAACTGACCAAAACGAGAAATACTATAGAATTTGATTTTTTTTTTAAACTGTTGGACATAAAAAATAATTTTATTGTAAGATGTTGGAAGTTACAATGGTGGGTGTCATTACATCTCTTAATACAAAGGGCTAAATGAAGCCAACTCTTATTTTAGTTTTGTCTGTAATTTATGTATTAATAAATGACCACTACTGATTGCTAAACTGAGGCAGAGCACAGCATCATTTTACTCCCATTTTCTCTTTCTAATGTAGGTATATTGAGAAAATTTCTCCACAAAATTATAGAAAATGAACTGGAAGGAACCTTAACTCTTTGGACTCCTATAAAACAAGAAATTAAAATCACGACAGATAAAATTGTCTGTAATAATCTATCAGCTAATAACTCCATTAGGTCTCCCTCCAAAGTTTGTTGGCAGTAAAGAATGGGGAGTCACCTGAATTGTAAATGACTTGTTTCCCTGTTGTTAAGGGCACTGACTTTCTGAACAACTACCCTAGTGCCAGAAAGACAGCGCACCACTAAGATCAGATGGATCCATGACTTCCTTTTGTAAAGTTCTGAAAAGGGCTAATGGGGAGGTGGGAAAGGAGAGGCAAACCAACCTCAGAAAAGCACACGTGGAAATGGAGGAAGTATAAAGTGAGTCCACAAACACGTTCTGCAATCTGCAGCTCCTGAATCAACACTGATCTCGAATTCCTGCTCCTGAAGAAACTGGCTGAAGTGAAAGACGTATGTAGAATAAAGCCATGTAGGTTCTAAGTGGAGAGTTTAACTTACAGAAAACGCCAGTGGAGGGTTTGCAGAAAGGCAGTGACATATTCTAGTTTCCACTTTCCAAAGAACACTCTCACTATAAGGTGAATAACTATAGGAAAGAAAGTAAAAGAAAGGACAGACCAACCAGAAAGAAGAGAAAGGTAAGCATGGCTCAGAGTAAACTGTAGCCTGAGGGACAGTGAGAAGTAGAGAGCTAATCAGAGTTATCAATAGGCAGAATACGGGATGAAGATGACAAGAGCTGAGAACTCAGCCATGTATGAAGATGAAGAAGAATTTCAGGAAGCAGATCTCAGAAAGAGAAAATCTTAAACTGTTTTCCCTATAGTAAATTTGAGGTGTCCTCTAGACACCCAATTAGAAAAACCTAGTAATCAAGTAGAGTCACAAATGTGGGGCTCAGGAAAGAGGTCAGGGCCTGAGATGTGGATTTGGCAGGTGCCAGAATACAGATGGCATTTAAAGCCATAGAACTGAAGAGGTTAACTAGAAAGTGTATTGATGGAAAAAGGACAGAGCACAGAGGTTTGAGGCACTCCAAACAGCAGCGGTCACAGGGCAGTCAGAAGACAAGGAAATAAAAACAACACAGGAGGGAGTGTGGAGTCACAAAAGTCTAAAGAAGTGTTTCGAGAAGGAGGGAATGGTCACCTGTATTTATATGCTTCTGAGAAGTCAAAATAGATAAGGACTAATGACCGACAGCTGACAAGCTGTATCCCTTAATAAGGGCTGATACGATGGAGGGCTGAGCAGAGGACTTGAGGCAGGGATGCAGCTAACAGATAAATCATTAACAGAGTTGGCTGTGAACAGAGCAGAAAAAGAGGGCAGTGACTATAAAGGGACATGAGATTTGCTTTTTATTCTTAATATGGGCAATACTCAAGAATGACAGGGAGACAAGAAAACACTGGAGGGAGGACTGTTTGCAGTAGCAAAGGCCTTGTGCAAAAGGGAGACGCGATCCGGAGCTCCGGCAGAAGGGCTGGTGCAGACACAAGCGAGGACACTTTGTCCACTGTGACAACAAGGAAAGCAGGATATTATGGAGTGGAAGCTTTACACATAAACACTTAAACTTATTTCCCTGTACACAGGTACCAAAAACAGCCCTTCTTTAGATGTAAAGTTCTAAAACTCTAAAATAGGTCCTAAAATGAAAAATCTGAAGTCATGCTTTACACATTAAAACAACAGGATTCTGTACTTTTCCCCCATGACACAACCTTCCCCATATGCTGGTGGGACACCCACCTTCATATTTATCATGCTAAGCTATTCCAAAAGCTATAAATCTAGAATCAACTTAATATATGCCAACAACTACGTCATCATGGAATGTAAAAAGTCACAAAAATTAATCATGGTCCCTTTTCTTTAAGGGAAGAGACCCAGTTTTCTTATACATCACTGATTCTCTTATTTGTAGGCTAAGGCTAGTGTTGAAGAAATATTTATTAACTAAATAAGGGTACAGACATTACCAAGGATGGGAAGGGAGTTCCTTGTAACAAAAGAATTGGGAGTGTCAGAAAAGGACTTCCAGGCATAACAATTGAGCTTAGTCTTAAAGAAGAACAAATATTTCTTCAGGACTGGGGTGTGAAGGGATACAGGGAGGGCTTTCCAAAGATCAACATGAACAAAGATATGGAGGCATGAAAATAAATGTCACATTCAGTTCAGCATTCATGGAAGGTAAGTAAGTATGAGATTATAAAGACTTCTGGTTAGTCTAGTCATTCCAATATTCATTCTACCAGTATTCTAGGGCTCTTATGTTCTAGGTGCTAAAAATACTGAAGTAAAAAGACACAGTTTCTTCCCTTATGGAACTTAGTTTCATCCACAGGTTTCTTTAACACAAAGACACAGGATTCTCTATCTACGGATCCCTCACCACACCTAGCACTGTATTTACTAGAACAGAAAAGAAATTGCTATTTGTCTAACTGAAATTTAGTATCTTAAAAGAGATGATCCAACATGAATACCTAAAGGAAAATAAACATTCAGTACCTCTTTACAACTGGAGAAAAACACAATACTTTTCTTCTTCAGGTGGCTTCTCAAAAAGGAATATAGCACACTTATTTTTTGTTGCAGCTCACAAACTATGTAGTTCTGTTCCAAAGTGGCAGGGGTGCTTGTGGAAATAGGAAGGGGGAAAAAAACATTAAAAATGTCATGTTGATAACTTTGAAATCCAGACCAGAAAAAGAAAGAATGTTAACAGTTGCCTGCCTCTCATATTATACACAAATACACACACATGCACACACCCACACACGCACACACACACACACACCACTACTACCACCACCATCATTCCCCCCTCCCCTGCCCAAAAGAGAGAACTTCTATACGGTCCTTTAGGAAATGAATTCAACATGTGACTAAAATACTACATTCAAAATTCCTTATAGATTATATATCAAAAGTACCCACACATACAGAGCTTGCCTCTGAAAGGGCAGAAGTCAAGGAGCAATTGAAGGGGCATGAGAGAATTTGCTGAGCTGATGGAAATCTTCCACATCTTAATAAAGGCATTGTATGTAAACATTATATCAAGGTAGAAAATCTCTATGCATACTGAATTCTAGTTGGTGACATGTGCAGTGAAATATCTAGGGGAAGTGTACAAATGTCTGCAATTTACTTTGAAAGGCATCAAAAATAGAATGGGTTGATGTATAGTCAGACTACATAAATATATTGTAAATGAATGTGGCTACCATTGGGAAGCATCTAGGTAGTAGGTATAAGATGTTCACAGTAAAATTCTTTCATTTGTGCTACATGTTTGAAATTTCATATAATGAAAAGGAGAGACATATACAAACATTTACTGTTTACTGTTCAAACTAATAAGCCTACTTTTTGGATTTTGTTCCAGAAAATACTGATAAACATACAAAAAGATATGGCATTGTTTATGAAGCAAAAAAAATAAATAAAAATCAACCCACATGGTTCATCAATAGGGAACTTGAGGAATGAACTACTCTATATCCACACAATTTATCACACAGCTGTAAAAAGGGAATAAAGAATCTCTTACGTTGTTGTAGAGTCATCTCTAGGATACACTGTTAAGTAAAAGTGAAGAGCAGAACAGAACCTAGAATTTGGTTCCATTTATCAGGGTTGGGATATACGTATTACACACACACATTCATGCACACAGGCATCTCTGTGTATCTGCTTATATTTTTAAAAAGAGACAGACAAACCAAAAAATTAAAAATTTGTTACATGTCAGGGAGGAATTTCAAAGGAATCTGGATTGTTATGTTCCTACTTGGATATCCAAGGAAAATAAGAAATGCAACAGAATCTTAAATTTTCATAAGTAATCATGTTGTTAGTAATATTATTGGTATTATCCTGAAATTTTAGATATACTAACTGACAAATGAAACAAATAAGTAAAAGACATTAGAGTGAAGGTGTTTGGTATAAGAAATATATATATATATGTGTGTGTGTGTGTGTGTGTGTGTGTATGTGTGTGTGTGTATATATATATACACACAAAATTAAATACAAAATTAAAGAGGCTAAGTAAAAGTCTACCGTATGTAGCCTTAAATTTGGTTTATAATGTCAGCCTGAACTCAATGTGTTTTCTCTTAAAATAAAGTCCTCTGGGGAGGCTGGGATGGCTCAGTGGGTTGAGCGCTCACTTTGCAGCGCAGGGGACCGGGGATCGAATCCCAGCCCCGGCCCGTGCGGAACCATGTGCTGAGCTGGGAGCTCCCCCAGTTCAGTTCTCTCTCTGTCTCTGTACCTCTCTCTGTCTCTGTACCTCTCTCTCTCTCTCTCTCTCTCTCTCTCTCTCTCTCTCTCTCTCTCTCTCTCTCTCTCTCTCTCTCTGTCAAAAAACAATTAAATAAATATTTAAAATGTAAACTAATTAAAAAATAATAATAATAATAAATAAAGTCCTCTGAAAAGCCTGAGTGCAATGAGCATTCAGCCAGTACCTTGACTAGGGTCTCTAAACACAGTATCTTGCCAAAATAATTTTATATAGGAGGGATCCTAAAACACCAGAAAGCAAGGAAGCCAAAAATTATTGGGATATATCTAAAGCAGGGTTCCCTAACCCCCAACCCTCAGGCCTGTTAGCAACTGGGCTGCACGGTGGGTAAGTGAGCAAAGCTTCCCCATTGTTCTCATTATCACTTCAGCTCCGCCTGTCAGATCAGCAGGGGCACTCGATCCTCATAGGAGCCCAAATCCTATTGTGAACTGCGCATAATGAGGGATCTAGGTAGCAGGCTCCTTATGAGAATCTAATGCCTGATGATCTGAGGTGGAGCTGAGGCAGTGAGGTTAGTGCTGGGGAGCAGCTGCAAACACAGATGAACATGAGCAGAGAGGTTTGACTGCATTATGGTGAGATGTATAATTATTTCATCATACATTACAATGTAATAATAGAAACAAAGTGCACAATAAATGTAATGCACTTGAATCATCCTAAAACCATTCCCTCCGACCCTCCATACCCCGGTCCATGAAAAAATCATCTTCCACAAAATCGGTCCCTGGTGCCAAAAACGTGAGGGACCACTAGTCTAAAGGATCCAGGTAACAACTTGAAGAAACTCTTACTAAGTTTGGAATGATGCAAAACAATCTGAGTATTAAAAACATAGTACTGGGGAAGCCGGGATGGCTCAGTGGGTTAAGCGCTCACTTTGCAGCACCGGGGACCAAGGATCAAATCCCGACCCAGGCCCATGTGGACCCATGTGCTAAACTGGGGAGTTCCCCCCAGTTCAGTTCTCTGTCTCTGTATCTCTCTCTCTCTCTGTGTCAAAAACAATATATATATATATAGTACTAATTTCTATGGGAAGGCAAAAAAGATAGTATGTTTAAATGTATGAATTAGTATCAGTACATAATTTATCATAAACCTACAAGTTCACTTTAATTTTAAAGTCTACAAGTTCACTTTTATTTTTAAAAAACTGCTCACCTTTGGAAAATATTAGGGAATCAACTCTTCAGTCTAAAAACTGTAAAATAAAAAGAATGAAGTATGTATTCTGGTATTCTGTCCTTCTAAGAACTGTACCTCAGATAATCAAGTAGTTGGCATGGGAGAGGTGTTTTGTTTTGTTTTTTTAATAAAAGTATCCCCGTTATATAATAGAATTAGAGTATCACAATTTTGCAAATCCTAATGGAATATTGGATCTAGGTAATAATAATCACTGGTTGCTATAATTATAAGGTTATAAAAGCTATCATTCCTGTCATACAGGGGCTGTTTATATCGGATTAATCCTTTGGCCTAAAGCACTATGAAAACTGCATTCATTTTTTTCTTTTTTTAATGAAGGCATTACTGAGTAAGCAAGGCAGCTAGGACTCCAAGTGCTGACGAAGAAAATGGAAATGACCTGATGCAAGTCCCACATTAATCTCCAGCTTTCCCTCAGAGCATCTGCTGAATTGTAAGACAAATGAGAGATAAGCAGCAGCCTTGGGCCTAAACATGTCAGTTCAAGATTCTAGAGAGGGAAAAATGAAAAGCTAAATCTGAAATGTTCAAACAATTTCCCCATGAGGCGTATGTCAACTCCTCAACTCAGCACACACAGGCAAAATGAGTGAAAACATGCAAAAGGTAAACAACTGGGAAGGGAGCGCAGAGCTAAGCAGAGACCCCAGCAGTCTCACAGGGCCAAGTTCAGAGCCTGTCACGGTGAAGGACTCTGGTAAATACCTCCATCTTTCAGATCAAACCCCCAGAAGGACTATGCCCTTTGAGCCAGGGCTGTACCCCAAGACTAAGGGCAAAACAGAAACAGAATCACCCCAGAATCCCAGAATCTAAAAGCCAGACTAGCCCAGATCAAAGTCCTTACCACATCTCCTGCCACAAAAAGACATCATTCATGGTTTTGCTAAGAATCAAAGATAAGAAAATCTGAAAAATCACACATTATCTTCAAAGGAACAAGAGAACTGTCAGCTGCCTTTAACAGAAAGAATAGAAGTTAGGGTATAATAGAAATATGCCCTTGAAGTGAAGAGAGAGAAAAAACCTCCCAAGATATCCTTCAAAATTTTAAATGAAATAAAAGAGACTTTCAGAAAAGTCAAAACAGAATTTTTCACTTGTACACCTGAACTATAAAGAAATTCTTTGAGCACAAAACAAGAAATAAAAAAACACCAGAAAAGAGTAAGTATTTGGATACATTTAAACAAATAATGATGTTTCATACAGTAATAATAATGGCTTATGGGGCTTAAAATGTGTGAAATTAAAATACTTCACAATAAAGGCACCTTAAATAATAGGGTAAGTTAAATATCAACAAATTCAACCTTCCAGTTAGAAAGCAATTACCAGACCAGATTAAGTAACAACAGAACTGTACGCTGCTTACAAAAACAAATATAAAATAAGGGCATACTTGTACACAATGGAAAATGGAAAAGGAAAAGATTCACCAAGCAAACACTAACCAAAAGAAAGCTGCTACAGGTAAAATAACATCAAACTAGACTTTAAGGCAAAAAATACTAGTAAATGAGGAATATTTCATAATAATTAGTGATTCAAACTAATAGAAAATGAAATACTAAATTTGTATGCACCCAATAATATAAGCTCAAATATCCATCTCAAATTTTGAAATGCTTCATAATTTATCAAAGAATTCAACTTACAGTTACTATAAAACAAAATCATTATGGCCCAAAGACAACTATTTTCTCTTAAAATGAAAAAAGAAAAAAGAAAATAAATAAATAAATTATATATATATATATATATATATATATATATGCACCATTTTGCTACATACAGCAATACACACATAAAGAAAACACACCAGTACACTTTCTAATATTTTCTGATATACAACTTCAGAAAGATCTATTAGTAAATTTTAACTTATTTTTCCAGTCTTTCCCAATTTGAGAGGAGATACTCTATAAGGCCTTAAAAATACTCATGACTATATATATACCTGACTATAATTTCTCAAGGTATATTAACCAAATTGCTATGTTGTTCAAGGGGGAAATTCAATAATGACATTACACAAAAAACACAACAGCATCTGCTTTTTATAGAGCTTCTGGTAAACTTGAGATTACAAAGTACTGCAGTCATTATCATATAGCCTACGGTTTTGAAAATGATGTCATTAAAGATCTACCTTCTAAAATATTTTCTGAAAACCATGTTTTTTTTTTAACAAATGATGGAACAGCATTTCAAAAGTCATTTATGAAATAAAGTCTTTCGGGGAGGCCGGGATGGCTCAGTGGGTTGAGCGCTCACTTTGCGGCCCTGGGGACCGGGGGTCGGGTCCCGGCCCGTGCGGAACCATGTGCTGAGCTGGGGAGTGCCCCCAGTTCAGTTCTCTCTCTATCTCTGTCTCTGTATTCCTCTCTCTTTGTCAAAAATAAATAAATAAATAAAACTTTAAAAAAAAACAACAACAAACAAACAATAAAAAAAAATAATAAAAAAATTAAAAAAAAAAGTCTTTGGAGTTAGTTTTTTCTAACTAACTCTATGAACTACAGCTAATAACCAACTATTATCTACAGAAATTGAGAAGAGGAATAATACAAGTCTGTGCAATTAACTTACATAAATTACAAATGGTTTTAGAGACCATCTAATGATTGATAAATTAGTGTCTGGTAAAGGCACTCACGAGTTTTTAAAATAGGCAGAAAGCAAACAGTAAAAAGAGCAAAGAAGAAAACCAAAAGATCTAGACCAGGCATGTCCAACCTGTAGTCCAGGACAACTTTGAATGAGGCCCAGCACAAATTCTTAAAACATCATAAGATGTTTTATCGACATTTTTGTTTGTTTGTTTTTTAGCTCATCAGGTACTGTCATTGTTAGTGTATTTTATGTGTGGCCCAAGACAATTCATCTTCCAATGTGACCCAGGGAAGCCACATTGGACACCGTTGACCTAAACAGTTCTTAGATTATCAAATTAACTGTACCAAGAATTTCAATGGCTATCTCACCACAACCTTACAAAGATCAATGTCTAGTCTACCCAGTAGTAAGCCCAGGAGGAAACTATGCCTCAAGTATCTCTTGCTATTACATTCCTGAGATCCTGATAACCAAAGCTACCAGGATTAGGTTCTCCAAAGTCTACTAGTAGAATCCCCTGGAAGTATAGAGTCTGACCTGTCAGGCTTTTTTTAAATCCTAGATATCCATTAACTAGGTCAAGGCCAAGATGGGACTGACTGCCCATATTCCCTATTTTTAAAGACTTTCAAAGAGAAAATTTATTTTCCCAATCTATTTCTTTTCAGACTAATATTTCATAGCAAGAAACAAAAGTTAAGATACAGATAATAGTAAGGTTGAATTCATATTGAGATCTTCAGCACATTCAACTTATATTCACTGGAAAACATTTCTAGATGTCAAATATGTCCAAATTCTGCAAAGACTCAAATCAAACGTACATACACTTCCAGCTGTCATAATATCAAAGTGCACTTTAAGACACATTTCCCCAACCCATTTACACATATCATCTACACACACACTCTTACACTTTTTATAGTCACATAAACTCATATACCTTACTCTCCAATTTTTAGTGAAACGAAGATAAAATAACAGTTGCTGGAACATTTTAAACAGAAAGGTATTTTCTAAATATTAATGCATTTGATAAAAAGTGCGCTACAGCGCAATAGCCCTGCATAATACAGCTAAAAAGAATGATTCTGTGCCCAATTTTGGTAAATGCAGGAAGCTACATTCATTTCCCACTGCTTTTGAGCATCAAAATGCTATGACAATGTTAAAGGTTGTGAAAAGTCTTGGAAAACATTATTTTACTTTAACTCAACATTTGCTATTTATCTATCTAGGGATGCATCCCTCCACTCCACCCTACCCCCGTTTTATGGGTGGTAGTGGGCGAAGAAATACCTGTTAACATCTTATAAAAAAATATTTGTTCCCCAGACACTGTGGGAGAAACATTCCATTAGAATATTCTCACATAGATGCATCTAAAATTTAACTAATTTTTACTAATATATTCTCTATGCTTTGCATATCTAATAACACTTAAATGTTTTATTTCCTAAAAAAGTAGTATAATCTGAAATGTTAAATTCTCAAACTGAAAAGAAAGAACTTTGATTTTGATTGAGTCAAACCATACATACCTGTATTTTGCTTTTTCATGAACCCAGACATATTCAGGGTTTTTCAAACTCAAGCGTGCAAGGTCCTTTACAGATTTGGTTTGTGTAGCTGAGAAAAGCAAAGTCTGACGTTTCTTGGGAAGATTTTCAATGATAGCATTCATGGTATCAGCAAAGCCCATATCCAAGATTCTGTCTGCTTCATCAAGAACTAAAAAGGGACAATGTAAGTTGAACTACAATGTTTAAAATACACATTAGGCTAAATGCTATGTGGTATCCTGGACCAGGTCCTAGTGGAAAAACTGGTGAAATCCATAATCCAAATAATGTCTGGAATTGACATAATGTACATCTCTTAGTTTTGACAAAAGTACTGCAGTTTTGTAAGATGTTACATACACTAGGGGCAACTGGAGAAGGATACAGAGGAACTCTGTACTATCACTGCAACGTTTCTGTAAATCTAGAATTATTCCAAAGTAAAAAGTTGATGAGGTAAGATCATCAGTAGTGGATGCACCTTAAAAGATAAAAAACTCTTAGCAGTATCAAATACTGAAGTACCTAATTTCATACATGAATGCTTATATTCTTTTATTTTTATAAAGTCTGTGCTCTCTGGGTTTAGAATCCACATACCAAAAAACTGTTACTTCTCAGCTTGTTTTTAATCATAATATTTATTTGATAAAACATTTTATGAAAATTTATGAAGGCTCTCTCCTAAGTTGAGATATTTTTCATTAAAAATTCATGAGACTCACCTAACATCTGGAGATTGGTGGCATGAAAACATATTGTTTCATCCATGTGTTGAAGAAGCCGACCCGGTGTGCAAACGAGTATATTTATGTTATTAATCCTCTCAGCTTCGTGTTTCAGGTCCTGAAAACAGTTGTTTCTTTTGATTACACAGACACATCCCTGAGCAGCCTGTGTAGCAAAACTATAAAAGCCATCTGCATGTGGCATTTCATCAAAGCAATGCAGATACTCCAGAAAGAAATGCACTTCTCCCTTCTGTTTTTTCTGCAGCACATTCAAATTTCTAGGCCAAATAAAAGCCCACAGTGAAGCCCTAAAGAGCTCAGAGTTCCTCTAGTTCCTTAATCATATGCAGGATTCTGAGGCCCAAGAAAAATATTATGTGAATGCCCCAAGTCCTGATTTCCTCTTTTAGTACTTGTAAAGACTTTGTTTGTGTGGACTACAAACAAGAAGAGCTCACCTCTCTATCTCTTTCCTTGAAACCAGAACCACAGAACGTTCATCGTTAAAGCTGGGTGATATAGGTGAAGGTCTGTGATGCTATTCTTTTCTTTTTGTATACATTTGCATATAAATTCAAAAATTCAAGTATTTACCCTCACTGTCTTGAGACTCCAGCAGTAAGCATTCCAGGTATACTAAAAGGGAGAGAAGCTGAGCAGCAAGTTCTACCATGACCTAAAATAAACATTCCTCAAAACTAGCTTCCTTTCTTCTGCTGCTGACCCTGCAATGTTCTGAATTGTTCAACCTCTTAAATATCTTATGAAAAGAAACCAGTCCACAAACGGAAATAGTATCTTTCCCCAATGTGTGCGAACAAACAGACTGACAGGTTGGCCAGAGTAAATTAGTCTCAGAACCTGATCAATTCAGACGCTCTGACAAAGTGGACTTTCTGGAGCTACAAAATTGACCATCAGACTCTAGACGACAATGACCATGTCAGGATGCTACCACTCCATCTAGGGGCCAGCCTGTCTGTTTAGACAAAATCTCCACCTCTTCCCGGTCAGCTGCCACAGTGCTCTAACATAAGTTATAGAATTAAAGAAAGAAGGACAAGGACAAACCTTTCCACCAATGATGAGACCAGCCGAAAAGTCGTGGTTCTTTCCTACTTTTCGGAGTACCTCAAAGGTCTGATAGGCCAGCTCTCTCGTAGGCGATATAATCAGAACCCCTAGCCCATCTGTTGAGGTCCACTGCAGACGATACAAGGCTTCCAGCACCTCAAAAAAAAGACAGCAAGTTCATGTCCAACAAGTCCTTAGAGAAAGCATTTAGATTCCTGAGTCAACCTTGACCCTCAGGATCAGAAGCATCTTCCAAGCAGAAGGAATACCAGTCACGAGTTTTATCCAATCAGAAAGAAATTGCTTTGTGTTTTCCCCCCTCTTTCACCTACCATGAGCAACCTCCCCAAGGCATAGGGGGAAGAGAAAAGCAGCCCCTGCCAGTCACACCAGGAGGCGACTGGTAATCAGGGACAGGTATGTGCAGTCCACAGACCATTATTTCACAAAAATATGTCACCATTTTCTGAACAGAAACCACATTCAAATAAACTCTAATCTGTGTAGCTACTGTAATTATACACTGACAATTTTCGAGTTGGAAAGAGACACCATTATAAACAAATTAGGAGTTAAAGAGAAAAATGGTTTTATAATTCTTGGAACAAAATCTCAAATGTGATTTTTCCAAGCCAATTATTTTGTAGGAATTGAATTATGACACCAACAGCATCACTGAGATATGAGTGAATTCCTAGGCATCTCTAAAGACAGATATGACTGTCCCAGAAAATACTCAAGGAGTGACCCAATCTTCTTAAAGGGAGCATGTTTCACCTTTATCCTAAACAAGCAGCATGTATAGATGTCATTGGAAGGTTTGCAAGGGTAAGCACAGAAACAGCCTTCCCCCAGCTTTACAGCAGAGCAGAACCACTCTGATGTGCCACTCCTAGAGCCCCCCACATCCTTCAGAAATGTAAGGCTTATCACAGCACAATGATTCAGCCCATAAGTTACCACGCGCGCCATGTACAAGGTTCCATGCTAGAACCTGGGGAATACCATGCAGAAGACAGATGGAGCACCTATCTGATAAAGCTTGCATTTTAGCCCGGAAAATCAAACACGAAACAACTCCTTACACAAGTATGTATTTCTATTTAGACACAGAATGTTTTAAAAGCATGGACTAGAGAATCTGACCCAATATGAATAGAATACGTACTGGAACAAGGAAAGCCAAAGTCTTGCCAGATCCAGTTTTGGCTGCTCCAAGCACATCTTTCCCTTGCAAAGCCAACCCAATGGTCTGCTTCTGTATCTCAGTGACCAAACGGTACTGGGCTTCCTGCAATCCTGCAAGTGTGAAGGGGAGGAGAATGACACTTCAGAAAATTCCTACAAAGCAGTATTATGGGCTGAACTGTGCCCCCAAACCCTGCCCCTTATGATGAAGCACTAACCCCACTCTCACCCAAGTACCTTAGAATGTGACTGTTATTTTAGTTCGGTGATAGTCTACAGTTTTTTTTCTTCTATTTCCTCTTCTTTTAAGTTATGTGTCTCAGTTCTAATTTTTTTTTTTTCTGGTTACCATTAGGTTCATGCAAAAGAAAATTTCACATGCACAGTAATCCTTTTTCTTCCAGTTGCATCTCATCTCCATTCGGCCATGCAAGTTCAGTGCTTTCTCCATTTTTGTTGTCACAAATTATCCCTTTTTATGCTGTGCATTCATTTCCAAATTGTATAATTACAATTTGGAAATGCTTTTTATAAATGCTTTTACCTCCTTTACCTTTATGTTAAAGTGTTTAATACTCTTTCCTGAACAAGAGTTGCAATTTCCTGCTTCTATTAGTCACCTTACTCACAGTTTTGGATCCTTCTGTCTTTTTGTTGCAAGTAGAAGAGCATCTTTCAGCATTTCTTGTAATGCAGCTCTTGTGGTGGTAAATTCCCTCAATTCTGTAGGTCTGGAAAAGTATTTCTCTTTCATAGCTAAACAGTAACTTTGCTAGATATATCATTCTTGGCTGGTGATTTCTCTTTCAATAATCTGAATATTTCATTCCACTCTCTCTTAGCATATAGAGTTTCTGCTGAAAAATCCAATGATAATCTAATGAAGTTTCCTTTATAGGTTACCATCTTCTTTTCCGCAGCTTCCCTGGGAATTCTTTCTTTGTCATTACATTCTGAGTTTTAACATAATGTGCCTTGGAGGTAGCTTTTTGGGAATAAGAAAATTAAGAGGTGCTGTTAGCTTCTTGGATTTGAAGATCCAGTTCTTTCCAAAGGTTTAATAACTTTTCATCAATTTTTTGTTGAAAAGGCTCTCTGTTCCCTTTTCTTTCTCTCTCTCTCTCTCTCTCTCTCTCTCTCTCTCTCTCTCTCTCTCTCTCTCTCTCTCTCTCTCTCTCGGGAGTTTTCATTTTTCTTACTCTCAATTGTCTCTTCGGCTACCTGAGTCATTTATAAACTTCTATCTTCAATATGACTAATTCTTAATTCCATCTGGTCTGCTCTATATCCTAACCTTTCTAGCTTATTCTTGTTCTTCAGCTCTAGAGTTTTTCTGGTTCATTTTTATAGTTTCAGTCTCTTTAATGAAGTACTCCTTTTGTTCATTAATTCTATTTCAGAACTCACTGAATTGCTTTTCTGAGTTTTCTTGTGTATCACTGAATTTTTTCAGAACTATAATCTCAAATTCTGTCACTTAAGTTAGTCTTCCATGTCTTTTAAATTTATTTTCTGGAGGTTTTTCATTTTCCTCCTGAATTCCCTAATTACCTTGGGTATTCATGATGCTTGATGAATTATTTCTCTGCTTGGGCATTTGTGGAAATGAAAAAAAAAAATTTTTTTTAAGTATCTGATACTTCACTGTTCAGCAGATTGCTAAATAGAGGGCTTTTTCTTTTTTGATTTCCAATAAGTGGTACTGAAGCACAAGTTTTTATTTTCTCTTACCCACTCTACTGGAGTTTGCAATGTCTCTATGGGGTGGTGCCACCTCGGCAGCAGAAGGTATATTCCCCAGTATTCCCCATGTTCCCCAGGAGGTGGGCATTCCCTTTACAACCCAGTCGCCTCAGTCTTGAAGTACCACGCCTGCATAGAAACAGCGGGCTATGGGTCTCCTGGCCTTTGTGTTCCTGGCACCACCTTCCTGTAGCCAAAAGTCGCAGACAGAGCAACTGTTTGAATTGACCCAGATGCCTCTACCAGGCTGCACTGCCATGGGCAGGGAGAAGTGGGTTCACACATTCCCAGCTCTGCTTGTTCCAGTGGGTTTAGCCACACAGTAAGTACAGGCCACTGAGGCTAGGAAGTGTTTTCCAGCCCTTTTGTGATCTGTCAAGTGAGGGTTTTACTTCCAGGCAGCCACAGGGAGGGTGCACATCTGCAGAATCCTTTGTCTGGTGCTAGGGGTGGGCTATGGAACACTGTGATCCTTTGCATTGCTTCTTCACACCTGACTTTGGATCCAGGCTCAATGTATGCCCAACATGTAGGCCCAGTTGCTGTCTCCGCCCCTCCAAATTGCCCAGTGCAGGTTGCCCTCTGACCTTACACTATCGCATCTGCGCTGGGGCAGCAGGGAACCTCAGACAGCATCCGGCTTTTGAGCCTGTCCTTACGTACCCCATCCCCCGCCCCATCTGCTCCCATATACCCACCTATAGAGGTCTCAATACGCAGATGACTTAGGTGTTGGTTTGTGGTAACTTCATGGAGAGAGACCTGGACGGCCACTCATACCACCATGCTGCTTGATGGTTTCCTACTGAGGTGTTTCTATGGTATCAAAATTACTAGCCCAAATAAGATTTTTCAGGTAAAAACTGTAAATCTTTTTCCATTTATTAAAAGCATCAAGACATTCAACACTGGAGATGCTGGGACAGCTCAGCAGTTAAGCACTTGCCTCAAAAACATGAGGTCCAGAGTTCAATTCTCAGCCACAGCCCCGGCCCATGCAAACCCATATGCTAAACTGTGACACAACTGGTAACCTTCCAGGTGGCTGAGCAGTGAAGGTTCTCACCTCCCATGCGAGAGGCCCCTGGTTCAGTTCCCACCCACATGGCCCCACATCCACCTGTGTGAAATGAAACCATGTCACAACTAATGTACAACTATGGAGACTGCTCTAGGCCCTCCCCTACTTCTCTCTTTCTCTCACCTTCTCTCAAACAATAAAATAAATCTTAAAAAAAAAAAAAAAAAGGCAATCCAACATTTACTTACCTTTCAATGTTTTTTTAGACAAGGGGAAATCTGAAAATCTTGTAATTTCATTTACATTTATCTGAAAAGAAAAAGAAAACTGAGTCAGGTAAGACAAAGTAACGTACTCTATAACTGATTTGTTTTACAACAAAACCACTTTTTTCTCCATTGTGCTACTTAGATCACCTTTGCTACTACAGGACTGAATTCAATCATCACTTCTAATAGAAAACATCATTTCTTCTGAAAGGAAATATGCCTTGAGGAAGCTGTTATCAAAAATAGAAGTCTGTATCCATTTCAAGTGGTAAAAAATTTTTTAAATCCTTCATTCACTCAATACACAAACTACTACCTTGAACATTCTTCACCTCTAAAGTGTTAACATGATAGGAGTAAGTCATCACCATGTCAATTTCAGGAAGAAAATTTCCTTTCAGTCCTCCTTCAAGGAATATCAGTTTAAGAAATCAGGAACAGAATGACTATAAACCACAGCCCACATGAAAATAGTTCTATTTAAACACTTTTGAGAATGAATTGGAGTTGGGTGGAGAAATATATCTTGTTAGCACAAATCTTTCTTTCAAAGTTTTAAACCATAAATCAGTGGCATAGGAAATCCAACCTGACAGCTGCTCATTTGGGAGTATTTAATAACCCGGGGAAGCATCTTTGTCACACTCTGAAGACACACTAAGTAACAGTTTGTCCTTTAACTTTACATTATCTAAATACACATCACTGATATTCTTCATTAGCATCCACACAATTTTCCGATTTTCATTTCAGCTGCTCAGGAAAATAATTTCATTACAGATGCTAAAAGCAAGAACTATTGTTCAGATTTGGGAATAGGCTGCCAAATTATTCATGATTCACAAAAGGGGAAAGTTGCATTCGTAAGGTTCATTTATTTAAATTACACTCCAGGCAGTAAAGGATGACAGCTTATATTTCATTCTACAGTCTACACAGCTCCTTTCCCAAGACTCTTAATGTAGCCCAGACAGGATTACTCTCTGGACTGAAATGCTGAAAACACAAATATTAAAACACTGCCTTAATCCCTACAAATCATTCCAGATAACACTGGAGAGGAGGCAGAATTAGTGTACCAGCATTAGGAGAAAATTACCTCATTTAGAAGGTAATCTCCCAAACAAGACATTAAAATTAGGTGCAGTCCGTCCTAGCACTTGTGCTATTACCAGCTAAAAAGCTGTTTTCACAGCTAATAGAATGCTCACAGAAGGAGCTAGACAAGCCACACACTCTTCAATCCCTATCAGAGAGAAAGAATAGGCAAAGTGCGCAATTCAAATGAAATACTGCCCATCTTTCTAAAGTCTGTTAACCTCCTAGAGGGAGACAGTGGAAGAATAAAACTGTCCCAGCACTCTACCAGCCATTATAATTTAAGGCTATACACCACAGGCTCAGAAAGAAGGCACCAAAGAACCAAATGACATTTTTATTCTGCTGACGCTCTAAGAATGGAGGTCAGCAAACTACAGACCACGGATCCAATCCAATTTGGTGCCTGTTTGTATAAATACAGTTTTACTGGAGTACAGCCACAACCATTCATTTATATACTGTCTATATAGTCGTGGCAGAGAGAGATACTTATATATTGTGTGTGTAGTTGTGACAGAGACCACATGGCTCACAAAGCGTAATACAGGCATACCTCGAACATACCGCGGGTTCAGTTCCAGAACATGGCAACAACGTGAGTATTCCAATAAAGCTAATCATAATCTTTCTGCTGGTCTTGTCTCCAATTAAAAAAAAAAAAAAACACGCAACACCTGTGAAGTGCAACAAAATGCAGTACACTAAAACAAGGTATGCCTGTATTGACTATCTAGCCCTTTACAGAAAAAGTTTACCAACCCTGTTTCAGAAGATTCTCAATTACATTTCAAGGAATACTTAGAATCCACAGAAAGTGACTACAGTTCCCACAAACAAAATAACACTCTCTTTCCCTTTCCCTTTATCCCTTCCTTTTCTTAGAAAAATCACTCCTATCTTCCCAATCTTCACACTCCATCTAAAATCCATAGCATTCTTCTGAAATCAAAGAATAGCTATTTCAGTAATGGCACCTGTTAAAGACCCAACAGTGGTGGAAAGGCTGGATGGGGCAGAGTGGAAAACAGCGAGGGTACCACTCAACCACGCTATGACAGGCACACCTCATTCTATGGTGCTTCACTTGACTGCATTTCACATACGGTACGTTGCGCTTTTAACAAATTGAAGGCAGGACCCTCCACCAGCACAAAATTACAGCTTGCTTTAATGCAGTGGTTTGGAACCGAACCTGCAGTGTCTCCGAGGTGCCGCTCCTTTCTCACAAAGGTGAGTAACGCTCTTACATCCCAAAGCAGGCCAAAAAACGTACATAAACAATCAAAAGAAGTAATCTGCCTCAAATTACACCAAAATTCTGATTTGAAAAGAAAAGACAGAACCCACATTAGAACGTAGAGTGCCTGCCTATATGGCACAGGTTGAGTCATTCATCAACAGTGAAAGCAGTTGCCGAACTAAAACAACAGCTCAACATCTCTGAACACTTCAGTCCCCAACTCTCCAGCAGCCCCTCCAGAGCACACTTCCTACGTGGTGGCCTCAGTATTTCATCACCCAGCTCTCCCACAGCAAGGAGTAAAGCTGACTGACAATGTCAGCAGTGCCTCCCTAGATGCACCACTGAAAACGCCACACTTCCCTGGCCCTCTCCCCATGCCTGAGAACAGCAGCCATAGGACCACATTCCAGCAGAACAGGGGATTCCTTTAATTGGCAACTTTGGCTCAAAGTGGCCCATCAGCTGAAGCTTTCTTAGAACTCTACTACAGCCTGAGACCCTTCCTACCAGCTCCTCCTTCCATCCTCTCTCCTTTCCCTCCCTCTTTCTGTTCCTCCTTCCCTTTCAGACATTGCCCAATAAATCTCCAATTCACTTAATCCCATCATGGCATCTGCCACTCAAGAGGACCCAAGACCCTGACCAAGCTTGTCCAACAAGTGGCCCACGGCCCACACCACCCAACACAAATTTGTAAACTTTCTTAAATCATCATGAGATTTTTTTGCTTTTTTTTAGCTCATCAACTACTGTCAGTGTGAGTGTACTTTATGTGTGGCTCAAGACAATTCTTCCAAAGTGGCCCACGGAAGCCAAAAGGCTGGACACCCTTGATCTAAACTGTAATACCAACAGTCTCCTGCTTGGTCTCTTGACCATATGTAGCTTGACTTTGTTCTTTAACTGTCCCCCCATAGACTCCTCACTGCTTCCAGATAAAGTTTCTGAACACGGCATAAACTTCCTACAGCTGCTGTAATAAATTACAAGCAACATAAGTGTATTAACTTACAGTTATACAAGTCAGAAGTCCCAAATGTGTCTAACTTGGCTAAAATCACGGTGTTGGCAGAGCTGCATTCTTATTAGTGACTCCAGGAGAGAATCTCTTTCCTTGCTTTTTCCAGCTCCCAGAGGGTGCCCACATTCCTCTGCTTATGGGCCCTTTCCAGAACCAATGCCAGCCAGCAGCAGACAGGCAGGTCTCTGTCACTTCACAGTACTCCAACTCTCACTCCTCTGCCTCCCTCCTCCTGTAAGAACCTGGAGGTGATTGCCTGCATTAGGCTCACCTGGAATACCCAGCACAATCGCCCTATTTCAAGGTCAGCTTATTAGCAAACTGAATTACCCCTTACCACGTAACTCATTCATAGGCATTAGGATTTAGTCATCTGTAGACCATTATTCTATCTACTGCAGCCTCCTAAGCCATTCACAGTCTGCCTGCAACCTCACCTGAAGCCAGCAACTTACCACATTCCAAGATGTACTTCCCCCTTCAAAGAACAATGTGTATTTTCACATCTCTTTGTGTTTCCTCACGTTGCCCTCTCCTACCTACAATGTCCTGTCCAATCTTTTCTATCAGGAGAATGCATCACTCAAAAACCAGCTCCAGTCAAGGCTACCACAAACCACCAGACAGTTTGTGCACAACACAAAGGCAGCAGGTAAGGCTGAAGTCAGCTGAAATCCAACCCACTTTCAGCTCCACAAGCCAGGCCTGAGGCAGCAACCACCAGAGAAAGGATGCTGCGCCCAGGAGAAAAACGTTCTTCTAACTCCTCTGGCCAGAATGGACTCTGTACAGGATAACCCCACCTTTTCCCTATTACACCAACCTCTAGCTCCACAGAGCTTACTACATTTGTCAAAAAGTGTCAAGCCCACCCCATTTCCCCAGGGACACAAACAAGGATTTTTTTTCCCTCCTGTGTGTTTTTATCTAGGCCTTCACAAGTACCTGTCAAATTGTTTTCAAAATGTTTCTGAATCAAATTACTCAGTATTTCACCAGTGAGGCTCCTGAGCACCATGTACTCACCACTATCATAAACTTTTATGCACAAGAGCTACTATCTCAGCAGCCACACGCAGCGAGGGTCTGCCTCTCAGTCACCTAGAGAGTAACAAATCCGCTTCAATGTTTTCTAGTATTGCTAGCCCTAGCCATTGATTTCACTCTGCATTTATTTCTTGACAGGTCTTAAGCAAATATTTCTAAGATTTAAAAAAAATAAAACAGAATACCTGGGGGGGGGGGGGACTGTTCCTTCAACTTGGTGAAAAGATTACGATTTAAGCATCTGTGCATTGCTCCACAATAAAGTGGAGTGGTGGTGGTTTGGAGATGGAGCATCAAACAGACTACCTGGTTAGAACTTTTCGCTTCCTAGGTTTTTCACTTCCTATTTAACTCTGCAGGTTATTTCACCTTGCTGCTTCCTCACCTGTACAATGGGAACAATCTCATATGGTTCTTGGTTGAAGACATGGCAAGTCTACATGTATAAAAGCTTGGTAAACGTTAGCAATTTAGAACCAGAGATCAAAAAGAATGGACTGATGTTATCAACTAGGAGAAAGCCAACTGGAAAAGGTCATTGTGCACCAAACATCTAACACCAACTAGGCACCCACTCAAGGACAAACACTGTGCAACTAGTCTCTGGGGAGAATAACAGTGAGTATCTCAGGGGGTTATGGTCTAGTGGAGGAGGTAACAAAGAAGTTAAACAAAGAATTCATTCATCACAGCCTGGTAATAAATGCTAGAATAAAGGTACACACAAAACGCTACAGACCAACAGCCCGAACGCGACCTGGGAGCGGCAGAAAGAGAAATTTACATCTTGAAGGACAAGTAGGTGTCCCTAGGGTGGAGATACAGGGATGCTCACTGCAGTGAGAACACAGAATCAGGATGAGAACATCAAAGAACATGGACAATTCACAAAAATGCATTGTTCTTTCCTGTATGCCTAATACAAGCCACACAGTTTACACACATCATCTCACTAAAGCCTGACAACACTGTGGGTGGTTAATAATCTCTGTTGAATAAAAAAACTAAAACTTGGGAAAACTAAGAAACATGGCTGGTCAATTCCCAAACTGAGTGAGAGTTAAGCCAGGTTTGCCAGACCACAAATAATTTACTCTTTTTACTAACCTAAAGCATACTGACTGGTTACAGTGTTTGAAAGTAATTGTGAACCAAAGAAAGGTTTTAATCAGGAGTTAAGTGATTAGTTTTATCTTGGAAAGAATCACTCTACCAGCATAAAGGAGGATAGATTAGAAAGAAAGTCTAAGAGTCAAATCCCATCATCCCACTGTTGTGGTATTTGAAGTTATGCTCTAACGCAACTAGCACACTTCTCACTCAAAGACCAAGTTCCCTTCCTACAATTAGGTCGTTAAGCGAATTGGTCAACAAGCAAGTTTAAAGGCAGATGTCTTGTGGTGTGTCGTGGCACCATAATGTATTCTTTAAGAGATACCATGTGATACTCACCACACTTTAAACAAAATATGTAGTCTTAATGTGACTCTGAAAGCTTCGTGTAGTGAATACCAATCAGACTAGGAAAGGGGATCACATCACACAGGCTGAAAAGGGGATTATTATTCCCTGTACTGGAGAAATGGTCAGAAGTCCTAGAGGTCATTAAACAGGTAGGACATTAAGTGAGGAGTTGTACTATGTCAGAGTTGAGTAGTTCCACCCTTCTGACCTGCAAAGCTGAAACCATGTCTAGTCCTTTTATAGAAAAGGGTTGTTGACCCCTATTATAAGCAATAGCTACTGTAGTAATCCAGGCAAGAGAGGATGGGGCTTGACCTAAGGCATAGCACTGGGGACGGAGAAGCATTTGAGAAATTTAAGAAGCAGAACAGATCACCAGTGTGACTGATTAGACCTAAGGGTGGTAAGAGGGAAGTCTCTAGGATGACTCCTAGGTTTCTGGTTCAACAGTCTCCTTGGATGGCGGGCTAGGATGTGGTAGGCTAAATAAGGTCCCCAAATATGTCCCCTAACCCCAGAACTTAAATGTTACTCTACATGGCAAAAGTGACTTTGCATGTGTGATTAACAAGCTTGAAATGGGGAGATTATCCTTGATTATCTGGGTGAGCCCTACATGGGAATAGAAGTGTATTTACTAAAAAAGGCAGAATTTGACACAGAAAGGAGAAGGCAATGTATCTAAGGAGGCAGAGACTGGAGTGATGCACCCACAAGCCAAGGACCCCAAACAGCTACAACAAGCGAGGAGAAGCAAGAAACGGATTTTCCCTACAGGTTCTTCTACCTAAACTTACTGTTGATCTAAAGCAGGGGTGTCAAACTCAATTAAAACACGGGCCATTTGGTGCAACAGGCAAGATGCACTTGGGTCACATCACATTTACAAACGTCACCAGAACTGAGTCAGCGCGTTTATACACGCCCACAGGCCCCCAGGAAAGGCACTGGGCCACGTGTGTACTCGTCTTTAGTTAAAGGGTTAACGAGGGAACTGTGTGTACGGTATTGCCTCGATCTCCCCTATGCGCTATTTTCTTGGTAACAATTTTTTCTATTTTCATTTTATTTCAGAGCATCATGGGTCACAAAAAACTATGCAGCCCGCGGGCCGCCTGTTTGACACCCCTGATCTAAAGGTTTAAGCAGGGGTGTTCAACCTTTTGGCTTCCCTGGGCTACATTGAAAGAAGAACTGTCTTGGGCCACACATAAAATACACTCACACTAAGGATAGATGATGAGTTTAAAAAAAAAAAAAAAAGGTGGGAAAAAAATCTCATAACGTTGTTTAAAAAGTTTGCAAATTTGTGTTGGGCCGCATTTGAAGCCAAGGCCACACGCGGCCCAGGGCAGTTTCGAATGTGGCCCAACACAAACACAAACTTTCCCAAAACATTAAGATTTCTCTGTGATCCTCCTCCTTGCTCTTCAGCCATCGCCAGTGTCAGTGCCCTCCACATGTGGTGCAACACAACCCCTCCTCTTCCGACGTGGCCCAGGGAAGCCAAAAGGTTGGGCACTCCTGGTTTAAAGGAAAGCTATACCAGCATAACACATGGTGACTTTCATTCCAGGTGTGTCCCACATGTTAAATCCCTCAGTATGCTGCAGGAGATGCCCCGGAGCTATCACTGAGAGGCTGAGTAAGGTGGGTAAGGGTCAGCAGGCACAGGAGTACTGACAGCCTCATTTTAATCCAGAAGATTAAAATGATAACTACCAGGAAACTTATCTAGAAATATCAGTATCAGAAACAATGCCACTTCTTGACGGGCACATGAAGCAATTAGAGAAAATGAAATGGGCACAGGAAGGAAGATGCAAGCCTGGCATGATGGTTTAAAAGCAAAGCCTTCGGAAACAGAAAGACATGGGTCTAATTCCAGTTTAGGACAAGTTTCTTATCCTCTGGGAGCCTTAACGTTCTCATCTGTAAAATGGGACTATGACCCACATCCCAGATCAAGCCATACTATGAATGCCAAGCAGATGGAGAGTGGCTTACAATGCAGGTGTCGCTTTTACCGTCACTATCGCTGGGAGTATAGTTATGCATATTAGCGTAAATTACAGCATTCACCTCCCTATGCTTACTCACCACTGCTTTTCCATCGTTTTATCAGGAACAGTGTGGTGTGCAGAGGGGCAGCCAACACGGTCTTTGTGACACCCAATGACCACCTGTGGGGCCTCATCAGGGCCCCCGTGGCACCTCTAATCTCACTCCCTGCACCAGCCCGACGGACTAAGTCAGGGCCGACTGCCCAGGCCGGGTTCCTAGGGACCCCCGCCCCTGCAGCCTGTGGCCTCAGCGACACGCAGCCCCGCTGCCGGCCCACCCACGCGCGTCCGCCTCCGGCCAGCGCCGGCCTCACCTTCTCGTAGTTCTGCAGGAGGCGGCTGATTACCTCGCGCTCCACCTGCCACTCGGGCTTTTTCAGCTGCTTCCGCAACTGCTTCTTTTGGCTCTGCTTATGGCTGTGTTTCTTCTTCCAGCGATTGAAGCTCCGCACCGGATCGTGCCCGGTTCCCGGCCCCTCCGAGTCGGCAGTTTTGCCCATCGCAGCGGCGGGAGCCCAGATCGCCCGCCTCAGGTGCGAGATTTTTCACGCCCGGTGGAGGGACGGCTCCGAGAGGACGCGGAACCAGCGTGAGGAAAGAGGGCCACCGCGCGTGCGCGAAGCCAGTGACCCCGCCCCCCGAGCTTTTAAACCCGGGCACGTGCCAATGACGGCAAGGGCGGTGGGGGCGGTGGTTGGTGATTTGCGCGGCGCAGAAAGGGGCGGAGCCGTCCGGGGGCGGAGCGATCTCCAGGAAAGGGAGGGGTTGATTGGCTGCCAGGGCTCTTGGGCTCTTTAACTGAGTGTGTGTGCGTGCTTTGCTGTTACTATGGTGACGGCCGAAGTACTTCACATTTAAAGGGCTAGTCACAAAGCTCCTAAAGGGTTAAATAGGATATGGAAATATGCCTGGGGACTACTACTACTACTACTACAAATAAAGGCGAAACGTCAGTGGGGTAGGGTCTATACTAAAATAAGAGGGAAATATTAGTTCCTCATATACTGATATCCTGTTTTAACACTATTCATCAGTTTTTATTGTAAACTTTTACATAGTACTTGTTCATCATAATTCTTCAAATTACCTATGTCTCTAAAACTCTGAAACTCTTCCAGAACTTAAAAAAAAAAATGTTTTAAGATTATCTTGTTTGGGGAAGCCGGGATGGCTTAGTGGGTTAAGCACTCACTTTGCAGCGCCGGGGACCGGGGATCGAATCCCGGCCCCGCCCGTGCGGAACCATATGCTGAACTGGGAGCTCCCCCAGTTCAGTTCTCTCTCTGTCTCTGTATCTCTCTCTCTCTGTCAAAAATTAAAAAAAAATAAAAAATAAATAAAAAGATTATCTTCTTTGAGAAAGCATTCAAACAATGATACTCCAGTAAATGACCACAATTGTCACTCTGATTTTGGTTTTTCAATACCATGGTTTCTTTTTTTATCAAATGAATCAGATCTTTGGACAAATAGCTAATTCCAAGAATAGAGCAGAGAAAGTACAGGAGGTGCCAGAAAAGAAAGAAGAGCTCAAAGAATGATGGGAATGGAGGGCCCAGGACTCCCTAGGTGGTAGTTACAAGAATGCCTAATAATACTTAATTAGGCTCGTTACTCCTTTTGTGTAGTTTTCTATAGGTATAATTTTTTAACGAAAATAGTTTAAAATACATGTCCACAACAAGAGTCCAAATTAGTACTGAGAAAATACATTTAAACATAGGTGTTGTGAAAAGTATACCTTTGGCTAGCATTCTAATCTTTAGATGTCTTAAAAATATCAATAATTTATAAAAGAACCTTGCTTACTGCTTCTGAGTATTAGTCGCAGGATAGCCTCAACTGAACTTTCACATCATATATTTTGTAATGATTTCAAAATGAGGTAAATGTTTCAATGCCCTTCCATGTTTCAGTGAAATAAAAGATTGTTTATAGGTCTTGAATGATATAACATTTTCAATAGTGTAAAAAAAGGATTTTTGCTATGTTTTCTATTATTAAGTTGAAATAATGTACAATGGATATACAATGCCCTAGTATTACATTTTGAGAATCTGCCTGTCAAATTGTATTATGTTTTCATATACAGTATTGTAGTACTGTCACATCTCTGACTTTCCAATTAATAATAAATAATACCTTACAAAATGTACATTATTATAAGAACCAAGCTTAAGCTTCCCGGATATCAATCTATGAACAATCTATTTTTTTTCTTGATGCGAGATCATTTACAACTTTCCATAACATCTGCACTTCAAACTAGCATTTCAAATTTTAGTTTGAATTCGGTCTTCAGTGAAACTTTTATTGTTTTTGCTTTTGCAGAGAAGTAATTGAGCACGATGGTGACCAATATGTTATTCTGAAAGAATGAGGGAAGGAATCTATCCTCTCAAATCACAAAGATTTCTACCTCTTGCATTATTTTGGTTTCTGTTCTCTATTTTTTAAAAAGAAAGAAACCTTGCCATGTGTGACAACATGGATGGACCTAGAGGGTATTATGCTAAGTGAAATAAGTCAAACAGAATGAGACATATATCATATATTCTCACTTTTATGTGGAATGTAAAGAACAAAATTTCTAAAAATCAGAAACAGACTCATAGATACAGAGAACAAACTTATGGTTACCAAACAGAAGGGAGGTTGAAGGGCTGGGTAAAAAAGGTGACGGGATTAAGTACAAATTGGTAGTTACAAAACAGTTGCTCAGATGTAAAGTAAAGCATAGGGAATATAGTCAATAATTTTGTAATAACTATGTATAATGCCAGCTGGGCACTATACTTAGCATGAAGATCACTTCATAAATTATATAAATGTCAACCACTATGCTGTACACCTGAAACTAATATAAAATAATATTGAATGTCAACTATAATTGAAAAATAAAAATGTTAAAAAGGT